>VZRQ01009099.1:390282-541419 GCA_013397975.1 Machaerirhynchus nigripectus
TGTGTGTGTGGTTTTTACCCCCAAAACAACTAAGGGAACGCCGGGCAGGGACCTCTCCTGCGTCCCCAGCTCCCCCCGGGCCCTGCACGCATCCCCTGGCGCGGCTGATGGTGTCCAGTGCTGGGTGCGCGGGGACGGAGGGAGGACGGCGGCAGCCGTGGCCGCTGGAAGCGAGGGCAGCCGCCTCCCAGCACATGGACCCCACGCTTCCCTCTGCAGGGCAATGGGACAAGCTCCCTGCCACCCGCAGTGCCCCCATCCCGTGTCGGCAGTGGCCCCCAGCAGGGCGGAGAGCGGCACAGGTGATCTTGGAGCCGTCGGCTGAGTCTGTGAACGGGTGCCGTCCCACTCGCCGGAGACAGGCGCCCACCCTTCGCTCACTGTTCTGTGCAAGACATGAACTTGCAGAGCCTTTCCGCGTACCCCATCACAAAATGGAGGGGATTTAGGGATTGATGCTAATCTGCTTCCTGAGGGAGGTGATTGGAAGCATTGCTCAGAAATACGGCATGTAGCACAAAGAAGTGAATCTTCCTGTTAGGCTGTTCTTCCCCACCCCCCTCCCAGCTCCTGCCCAGCACATTTTCAAGTCAAAAATATATGGAGAATTTAATGTAGTTGTCACTGTGCCTTATCGGTAGCTTTCACCCTGCCTCCCCGTACAGGAGACTTCATGAGCACATTCAGTGCTGTCGTGAGATAAGAACTGATAGAGCTGAAATCAAGGCCACACCAGGAAAAAGATACTAAAAGATTTAAGCGACAAAACTTGGGGAGGGGGGGACAAACAGAAAAAATTCACCACCACCAAAGCAGCAGTTTTTCAAAGCTTATCTGCATTAAGTCCAACAGATTTTCATAGGGACAGGGAAAAAAACCCAAAACAAACAAACAACACCAACAACAAAACCCTTTCACATGTACCCCCAAGCTGGAATACCTTGAACCTGGATACATTGATGCAAAGAGAAGAAAATGTTACTGAGATTAAAATGTTACTTAACAATAACCACTTTCTCCAAGGCCCTCCAAAAACAGTTGAACCATTTTGTCAGCTTAAAAAGAAAATAATTAAAATGTCAGCCCAAAGAAAAGAACAAACATGGAAAATAAAGAACCTGAACAGTTCAAACTAGAAGCAACTCAACCAGGAACATATAATGGAAAACATATAATGGAAAACTCTATGCAACCACCATCGCTGCCAACTTCACCTGCTTGAAGCTGGGTTCTCCTGGCAGGAGATACGGGAGTAATCCCCTTGATTTCCCAGCAAACCCTTCCCTGTGCAAGCATTGCCGACGTAAGCGCGGCCGGACGCAAGGATGGGGCTGTGGCTCCCGCCGTGCCTCTCCGGCTGCTCTGCCAGGGAGGGCGGTGGCACAGGTGACGACACCACTCCGCCCAGGAATAGGTGGCAACAGAGCAAGTACCTACTTGAGGCCTCCTCCAAGATTTACAGCCCTCGGGGCTCACGTCTGGCGAGAGAAAACAGTTCATGGCACTCAACCCCACTTTCATTTTTAACGCGGCTGTCACACGGTAGCCCCAAGAGCAGCAGGTTTCCCTCTGAGTGGCACTGCCCTGTGTCCTGTGGTGACAGGTTTTGAGATGAGACCTGCAGCCATTTTTGAGGCTGCAGTGGCTCCTCTCTAGGCTGCCCATGTTCCAATGGGGATTGGCAGCTGTGAGGACTGTGTTCTGTTTGGGGTGATCCTCAGATGGGTCTCTTTGCTGCTCTGCACCCTGCTCAGCACAGCTCTGAACGTGTCTGTCAGGAACTGCCTGCTTTGGGAGGCTCAGAGACATCTTGTGGTCAGTGGCTACTTACTTGAGAAGTGCCTGTGGCTGCTGCTCTCTTTGAGCCCTCTAGTATTCTGTGTATTATCCCACAAGAAACTGAAAATAATTCTGTGTTCAACAACTACTGGGGAACACACAACATGATCCAAATGAGGTGTTGCTGTCATTTATGCCCAACTTCTTTCTTCAAGAATTGCACCTTTCCAGCATACAAGATGATTCAATTCAGATAGACAGAGAAATACCACCAAGGTGTCAGATGATTTAGAGTCCTAATGCTTACTAATGAGCAATTCCCAAGTTACAGAAATCCCTGGGGAAATTAAGAAAAATGGCCGTAGAAAACTGACAACTGTTCACAAACAATCTGAGGTGAAAAGAGGCTGCAGATTCATTCCTGCAATGAGTTTATGAGGGCTGCTGCTCCCCTCCCAGATGAGAAATGCAGCTGGTGAAGGGTCTAGAAAACATATCTTTTGAGGAGCAGCTGAGGGAACTGGAAGTGTTCAGCCTGGCAAAAAGTAGCCTCACAGGGGTCGGGGGACCTTATCACTTCCTACAACTACCTGAAAGGAGGTTGTAGTCAGGTGGAGGTCGAACTGTTCTCAGGGACAGCAAATGGTAGGGTAAGAGGAAACAGCCTCAAGCTGTCCTACGGAAGGTTTAGATTGGATATTAGGGAAAATTTCTTCACAGAACGTATTGTCAAGCATTGGACTGGGCTGCCCTAGGTGGAGTGGTGGAGTCACCATCCCTGGAGGTATTTAAAAGATGTGTAGATGTAGCACTTAAGGACAAGGTTTAGTGGTAGACTTGGCACTGGTTAGGTTAATTGTTGGACTTGATGATCTTAGAGGTCTTTTCCAGCATAAATGATCCTCTGATTCTATGAAGGCATTTGCAAAATTGGTCCCACTGGGTGTATCTGGCTTATTTGAAGTTCTTCTTTTGATGGTGTATATTTGTTAAGCCTATCTGTAATAATCCCATGATGACCTAGCACGGACCTTCACAAACTTAAATCCACAACTGCTCTGGCATCTCACCTTTTGTTTGATTTTTCTTTCTGCTTTTCATTCTGTTTCCACAGTCAGGAGTGCAAAACAAAGAGGGATTAAATTAGATTCATCTGCATCATTCCAGCTATGCTGAATTTGAACATAATGTGTGAAGTTCCTTTTGCTATCTGGAGTTTAATCATCAAGGGATTAGATAGAAACTAAGGTATTTGAGGTGTGTGGCTTTTAAAATTTCTTCCGTAATAATGTGAGCTTCATAAAGCTATTGCTAATCTTGAATTACTATCTGCCTTCCTGTGGTTTGCCATGATTAACTGGAGGAAGAGATTAAAGTGGTATTTACCTTTTTTGAATAGTTTATTGATTTGACCTGGCCAGCCCAGCACCAAAAAGCAAAGGAAGAAAATTCTGGCAAGGATTAAGGATTCAGGCCACTCCTTCCCCATTGGTCTTCTGATATCTGTCATGATTGTTGTGATGGAGAGCGCTGGTGGGGTCCTTGAAGGTGACCAATTGCTCCAGATGAGTCCAGGCCAGGTGTCTGGCAAGGGACATTGCTGTGGGTCAGGGTAGCTCTGATCTGCCTCTCCCAGAAGAGCCAGGACTTGCCTCCTCTGCAAACAGTGACAGCAAAAGCATGTCTTCTGGCTTTGAGCTGGGGACACCGTCATCCTGGTCATCCCCACACTGTCATCCTGGAGGCACATGGCAGTTCCCAAGGGAAGCTGCTGGCCAGCAATTTTGCCTCGGAAGGAGCTCCTGCCTGGCCGGGCCGTTTGCAGGACAACCTTGTAGGAGAGGCTGAGGGGGCACCCCTGAGACCCCCTCCATCACTGAGGTTCCTCACAATGTACATTTGATGAAGAAGAAAGCAATGTTTCAAAAAACAATGTAATTTATTTTTTAAAAATCCTCTTTTACTTTTGTTTGTGGAAATCCCTGAATAAGGGATCACTTTAGAGAAATTCAGATGATAACAGTAATGGAGACATGAGCCAGTGTTATTTACGTGTGATAAAACCAAGCTGTTTGGCAGGTGTTGGGGAAATAAGAGGGAAAGCTGTTTATCAGAACTATATTCTTTGTTAAATTTTGAATTCCAGTGATAAACCTCTGGATGCTCATCTATAAGGCCTCCTATTTCAGCTACCAGATGCTGGGGCTTGAATCTTTGCCTGCATTGGTTTAGCCCCTCTCTGTGCTCCTTTGCATTTCCAAGTCAGACTAACCAGGCAAACATAACTTGGGAAATGCCAGCTGCATCCATGGTTCTTCTGGGCAAGCAGCATCACCTGAACAGGCAGACCTAGTATTTAATGTACTACCAAAACAAATATACCAAGGGGTTTTGCCAGTCATCTGGATCACAGAAACTGGAAGTGAAAAAGAGCAGGTAGACTTTTACAATGCATTTTCCTGCCAAAGCAAGATTGTTCCCTGCAGTATTTTCTAGTGTACTTCCCTGGCCTGTTTTAGATGACCTTGTAGGATGGGGAGAGGCAGGAGGAGGGAATCTGCTAGCTACCTCCGAAGGTTCTTTGTCTAGTTTGAATAATATAACACAGAGCAAGGGAATACGAGTGTTCAGAGAATGTAGATACAACACAATATTTAATGCAATTTTTACATGTTTTTCATCTCCAACCTACTTGCTATGCCTGCCACTGTGCCAGTAACATCAGATAGCTGAAAAAAGAAACAACAAAAATAGAGTCAATAGTCCACCTTTGCATGATTGCTCTTCTTTCTCTTAGCAGGAGATTGTCTTGGGTGCTTTCTTCCCCTGCGAGGAAAAATAAATGGTAAGAGCTGCAATGATTGGCAGGAAGCCTGAGAACAGCAGATGTGAGCTTGCACAGCTGGACAAATACAAAAATGCACTTTCTACCTACATTTGTATTAAGGTTGCCCCAGGGATACCCCAGTGCCTACGGGGGCCTTAGTATTTGAACAGCCAAAGCCATCAGGCACATTTACATACATGAGAACACTTGGTATCCTTTTCAAAGTCAAAAAGAGCAACAATTAAATCAACATAAAGGAAAATTGGCTGCGTGGTTTTTCTCTCCCATAATAGAAAGACTGAGGGTGGAGATATTAAAAAAAAATTAGGCTTGACAGAGGTGAAGAATTTATGAATTAAACTGACACGCTTTCATTTAATTTACTGTTGTCTACCCATTTATTACATGGAAACCTAAAAAGGACCTGATTTTGCTTCCCAGGCTGCAGTTGCTATGTCAGACACTAAAGTTAGGTGTTTTAGACAAGATTTTTATATTAAAGTTTCTTATGCAAAAAGAGAAAGACTTTGCTAAATAAGGAAAATTGAAAAGCCTCATTTCTCTCTACAATGCTTTGCTATAGTTTTTTGCTCTGGCATTTGCTGCAATATTTGCTGGGATTCATCATCAAACAAAATTTGGGGCCAGGGGCATTTTAGCTGTATCTATTAGCAAAAAAAAAAAAGGAATTTCCTACACTCCATAGCCTGCTCATGATTATTTCTAATTGCATCTACCAACAACCCTGTTGTCCCAGGGTTGGGACATATGGGACAGATATCCCTCTGCACAAGGATATCCAGCATCAGGGCAGAGCAGCAGGGCCTTGGGTGTCTGCCCGTGATCCTGTGGCATTCGCACCTGGGCTTGAAATTCCCACCTGGGCTTGGCATTCCCACCCAGGCTATTTCCTCAAGCTGGCAAGCAGCAGCAATTTCAAAGCACAAAATGATATGTCTAATTTGTCTGAGCAGAAAGTAACAGAGAGCCCTTGAAATGGATGAGTTCCCACAGAGAGAAGTAGCCATTGAAAAACTCATTTCTGTGAGATGTAACAGAGCGAACTCTGGCTTTGTGGTTCAACATGGCAAATTTATGCTGAGAAAGGGGGAATAGAGTAAGAAGACTGAAGTGTATCAGTGCAGCAGAAAGTATCAATGCTGTTACTTGTTTCTATTCTGAAACATGACAGGAGAATGAAAAAGTCAGAAAATCAGTATGAAAAAATACTGGTGTGTCTAAATGAAAATTAGTTTTTGCCTTGCAAAGCTTTTGTAATGCCAAGTATTTTTGTTCAATAAGGGCGATGAAAAATAATATTCTAGGCCTGATATTTCCCCACAGCAACTTTCAGTTTTGCTGAGACCACTTTTTCTCATATGGCTGAACAAAAGAGAAAGATAAAGAAATCTGACAGTGCTTCCTGGGATGTTGGAGCCAGCAAGATGATACTGTAGTGCTCTTCCAGCCTGCATGCTCTGGGATGCCTTCCAGAGCCCTGCAAAAGCCAGGGTGTTCCACACACTGGCAGCACTCTGGGGTTAAGGGACTTTGCACCATGTTTGCACTTCTCATCCAGGGCTCAAACCTTACTGCTGGGACACCCATGTCCTCATGCTGCTCCCATCTGCATGAAACCACTCTGAAATCCTTTTTATTGAAATTCATTTCCATACTTAAAGCGGACTTATAGAAAGATGGGGACAGACTTTTTAGCAGGGCCTGTTGCAGTAGGACTTGGGGTAATGGTTTTAAACTAAAAGAGGGCATGTTCAGACTAGATACAGGGAAAAAATGTTTTACAAGGATGGTGAAACACTGGAATATCCACCAGAGAGGTGGTGGATGCCCCATCCCAGTAAACTTTCAAGGGCAGGTTGAATGGGGCTCTGAGCAACCTGATCTAGTTGAAGATGTCCCTCCTTATTGCAGGGGGTTTGACTAGATGACTTTTAAATGTCCCTTCCAACCCAAGTCAATCTGTGGTTCTTTGAAAACAGAGTGCCTCATAAAGCAGCATTTCCCATGGGACTGAGGTCTTCTGCTCAGTACCTGAAGGCACAGCCCTGTGTCTCATTCAGTGAAATTTGGAGGAAATCAGTTTAATTTTGGCACTGGCAGTGGAGCACTTTTGTATTGCTCCTGTTGGTAATTAAGAGAAAGCAAATCACAGGGGAGAACACTAAAAGTATTAATTAACAACACTTCCAATGAGAAAAAAGTTAGTAATTTTGGAAAGGTTGCCTGAAGAATATACTTATATAGGGTAATCACACTGTTGGGCACTTGACAAATGCGCACTAGTAAGTAAATGGGGGTATTGCTTATGCATTTAGATAATCACCAGATCCTCCATGCTCTTGCAGGCATGTCCCAATTCTCTTACCTCAAGCTTTGACTTCAACTAGAGAAAAACCACACTTAATTCCAAGCATGCTGACAGCCACGTTTACTCACTGGCCTGAAAAATCCGTGTGTGTTTCCCGTAAACCAGAGCGCCCAACGTGCCATCCCACAAAGCCACATGGCCGGTTTGTGGCAGGCACACAGGGGAGCAGATCCCCCGACTGGGGCTGCTCGCCCAGCAGAATATCACAGCCAAGTGTAGAGGACTCCTACTGGAATGGCAGGACTTTTCCCCAGGGCAGGCTGCTTTCCAGCTTTACCAAGCATCCTGCACCACCTTTGCCACAGCACTACCAAAACATGCACTTTTTTTTAAAAACCAACAGAGAGAGAGGCAGGAACTTTGCAACTAAAAAGGCTCACAGTTTCCATGGATGTCTGATCACCTTTTATCACAACAAAAACCATGAGGCAATTTGCTTCAAGCAGAGGATATTTTCCCCTCTCCAAACAGACAATAATCCAATAAAAGAGCGCACTACCAGGATGCTGCACAATGTGTGACACTGTGTTATTATCAGCATCCCATTGGTGTTCTGGCAAGGTAAGGCCACACTCAGCTGATCCTCCTGTCAGCATTCAAAGGCACAGCTTATTGGAGCCACAGCAGCTCCTCTGAGCTCAGATTGCCATGCAAATACTACCAGATTTTTTACATTATCATGATACCAGGTGTCCTGTTTTATATCAAATTATATCCAGGCAAGTTAGAAAAATTCAGTTATTCACTCCATGCTGGTGGTATCTGAGCAAAATTTATTCTGACAGAGGTTTTAGAGACATGCCTTTATGCTGACAGAGACTGAGAAATAATAAAGAGCACTTGATGATTTCCTAAACCAGATGTATTCCTAAAAATGCTGGACTGGGTCACTTTCCATGTAAGAGTTTTAGCACTGATTAATTAAAGTACAGTTTGGCTTCAACCCTGCAAAGAGCATGTTTCTGCCCTTCCACACCTGGACTCCCAAGAATGACACAGCTGGTGCTTTTCTTTGCAATCCTGTCAGGAACACCCAGCCTTTAATGGCACATAAAATTTAATTTTTAGTAACAAAAAGATAGGTAAACAAATTACACTGGCAGGAGCAGAAAGCAAAAGTAGGGACTCTGGAGCTTTTGGGGTCTTCCAGTGTCTTCCTTTCCTGGCCTCTGCTAATTAATGTTTTTCTTTCACACTGACAGTGCATTTTTCCACTGCAAAAAAGGCTGCTTCTTTTGAGTCATCACTGCAGGAAATCTCCTGTTCTAGCAGGGTTCTCTCTGCCAGGCATTGGTGGCCACTGGCAGCCACCCCTTGCTCAGGGCAGGTCCTATCTCGCAGTGGTGGCATTGAAATAAAAACACAGACATCCTATTAATAGCGAAACTGTAGGCAATTCCAGATGTGGAATTTGGTTTCTGAAATTACAGATCCAACCAAGCCAGTCCTGAACCAGTAAAATTCAGTTGTGTTTTTTCTGACTCATAACTGTTTTTTCAGAGCGATTTTTAGCAAAATTTCTTCAGCAATTCCTCTGTTGTTGCCTGACTCATACTGAAACAACAAAATCATTATTAAAGTGAAATCATAGCAAAGGGGGTGTGAATACTTGGTGTTTATCAGTTCAAAATGCTTTAAAAAACGTATTTTGCTATGAAGCATGCTTTGTTCAATAATTAAATACTCTCTTATTTACAAAAGCAAACAAAAATCTGTCATATAGGGCACAGAGGAAGTTTAGTACTTAGGGAAAAAAATTAAATTTAAGGTTAATTTATTCTTCAGCAAACCTTCATTTATCCTACTGGCACATGTGTAATATTTGTGTTCAGCATCCCACCTGCTTTCAGTCTGAAGCCCCATCCATGACAGCAGGAAAGAGGATGCTCAGTATGAAGTATGAGCTGTTCAGATGTCCCAGGATGAGCAGCAGTACAAAGTACACAAGTGTGAGCAGTGATTCCTGATCATGGGAGCAGAAATACATGCAGGGGCGGGGGCAGAGGTGTCCTCACAGCCCCCCTGACAGTGCAAAGCAATGGGAGAGGAGTCAGCCTAGTTAACAAGTCACTGAAACCTCCACTCTTGAGGAAAAACTCCAAACCTGCTGTGGTTCTGTCAAAGGGTGATTTGCTGTGGGAGGGTTTGTGGTATCATGCAGGTGTCAGTCCACCACCCGCACTGTGGGTTTGCAGCATGGAAGCAACAACCCTTTTCCTGATGGAACACTGTGCCTGGGAATGGCCTGCCCCCAGCTACAGTGGGAGCCCCACTAACCCACCCTGGGCTTTGCAGTTCCATGGAGCTGAGAGGCCTGTGAAAGTGGACCTCAAAGGTGGCTTTCGGTGGGAAAAAATACTGCAATAACGATTTGTTTGCTTTTTTGAATTAAAACTCAAACTGTTGCCTCAAAAGAATGGACTAAAAAAATCCCCCAAGTCTGGGAGCTCGTATTTACCTTCTTACCAGCTCTGCAGATACTTAATTTGAATGTTGCTTCATCTCCTGTCTCCCTCATGTATCATCACTAATTAAAGTACACACTCTGCACTTACCCAAAGGAGGATGTGGGAGGCAGAAGAGGCTCAGTCTCATTTGCTGCTGCTGCTGTATTGCCTCTGCAGAGCCAAATGCAGAGGAACCAGGGTCCTGCTCAGAGCCTGGCAGCTGCAACACGGACCTTTCCCTTCACTGCTCTGTGCGATGGAAATCCCCAGCATGGGAGTGGCCTTTCCAGGGGAAAGGGTTCTGTGAAAGAAGGGGCTGTAACTCCCTGGGAAGATGGGGCGAGCCTGGTGAGGGCAGGAGCAGCACCTCAGTGTGAGTACATCTCCCCCCACACCTACTTTGGAGACTGCTCAGGCCCAGCTGAGCAAGCCAGAAGAGCTGCGCCCATTGCAGCCCCATAGATCTGTGATTTGGCACCTCCATGCCCTCCAAATATTCCTACTAACTTCCAGCTCGAGTGAAATTCAAACAAAGCTTTATGCTTTATTTGGACGCATCTTCCTCTCACACATCCCCAAGAGCCCAGCCATCCCCAAATGCATATCCACTTGCTTTCAGCAGAAAATGAGATTGCTGACTTCTCCCCAGCTTCAGGTTCCAGGCTAGAAGTCTGTGTCCTCCAGTCTCCACTGCACCTCACCCCCATCCCAGCCAAAACGTGGAGGTATTTTTGGCAGTGCTCGGCTCTGCAGCCACACCGGTCCTCATGCTCACAGCAGCCCCACTGGCCCCACAGTGCTACAGGTGGCATCAGCCGGTAACAGGAAAAGGGAGACTTTAAAGCCTACAAAAGCCAGGGAGGGGATACAGACACTTTTAGGCTCAGAGATTATCTATGCCTCAAAAGATTCAAGAAGATGGTGTCAGAGGAGGACATGCTGAACTCAGGGTGTTTAACATTTGGACAAAGTCTTTCCCTTGTCCCCATCTGAAGTTCTAGTGCATGCTCTGCTCTACATGAGTGAAATGCATCCGTGTCCATAAAAGCTGTGGAAAAGCACTGCTGAGAACTTCTACAGCTCTGAATAATTAATTCACAGAACTATAAAAAGCTACAAGAGAATGAAATTTAGAAAAATCTAGTTTTAGGATAATTATAGTTCAAACCAGAAGAGCACTTGGACCCAAGACAGATGCATTAGTAGGACAGCTGAGCATAGTGGATCAAATTCAGACTCGGCAGAACTGCATTGTCTTGTAGACAGCTCTTCCTGGGGTGGATCAGCCCAGGGAGAGAAAGCAGCCCCTATAGATAACTTGATGAAGTGAGTGGAAATCTAAAATAACACTCTTAGGAGGGAAGGCATACAAGAAAGGAGTACAATTGTTTCAGGTTAGCATTCATGCCCCAGGTTTAAATAGGGAATGATATTTTCTGAAATATTTCGTTATATGCTAGTTTAACCTGTCTCCCTTCTACCCTGCTTTCGCTGCCACATCTACTGTGTTACCACTGGTTCATATAATCCCAGTTTGTTTGCAGGCCATAACACATTTAGGCTTTTTTCAAAGCCCCAGATGCTGGAATTCATGTGTTGCTTGCAGACACAGACCTTCAATTTCCTAACCAGTCATATTTCTAGTCCATATTTTTCATGGCAAGTTTGAAAATGTTAACCCTGAGCCCTGAGTGACCAGCAAGCAAACACAGAAATTTTCTTTCATTTTCCTAAGTTTAAGTCCAGTCATTACTGTGCCCAGTTAGATGTTGAATCCTTGGAGCTGCCCATTTAGCTCACCCCTCTCAGGGAGGGAGATGTGGAATTTTTATAGTTGATGTGCTAAGACATGTAGTCAGGCCATGTACTGGGCATGTTTTAATTGAGTGCTGGAGGAGCCAGTGCTGGGTGACTGGTTCATGGCAGACATCATGCAGTGCCCTCAGCATCTCAGAGGGCTCCACAAAACTCTGCATAGGATCCCCCAGACCAACTCTGCCTTTGTTGTTTTCTGGTAAAAGAGCATACCCACAGAGAAGCAGGAGTTTATTGCTTTTTCTTAGTAACAGCAGTGGATCACCTGAGAGTTCAGTTTTATGCAAGACAGAAGTGGCAGGCTACTGACAACAGGGAGATTATCGCTACTTCAGTGGAGCTGTTTTAGTGTCCAGTGTCCTGGTCAGCACAGGACCAGGCACTTCCAGTCATACCTCCTGACTGAAGACATATGTGAATTGGCACAGGGGTCTGTCCTGTGTCAGCTCCTGTTTGCACTAGCTCCCTGTTAGGGCATTATTCATTACCAGTATGTATTTATTGGGCACAGCCATAGCACACTATCAAACAAGGGCTTTTTTCGTAGTGGTGAACTGTGGTTTTCTAGAGGTTTCATTTATTAAGAGCATCGGCATCTTCCAAAGCAAAAGGCTCTCCCATACGCCACTGCCATTCAATGTGTGTAAGAGGGGTATGTATTATAAGCAGATGTCCTCTCCTTCATCTGCAAGTCCAGGAGCTGTTGGGCACGACATGAAGCAACTGGAGAGAGGAAGCAAGCATTACTGTATCAGTCAACAATTCATCCAGCTCTGCTGTGGGTTTCCCATTCCAAGGGGAACAAAATCCATTTCTCTGAAACTCAGCTCTTTAGAGCTCTAAAGTGGGTGGCAGGTAAAGCATCACGTATTTCCCTAGTGTCCAAAAACATTAGAATCAATTAAAGAGAAGAGCATCTGATAAGGGTTCAGATGATGGAGAAATGGAGAGTATGCCTATCAGCTTATGGATAAAGCAAAGCAGGTGGGAGCTGTGGGCAGGATAAGGGAAGAATGAAAATTCAAAGCAATAATGACAAATTGGGGAAAAGGCCTGGGAAAAGGATGCGGTTCAGTAGAGACGCGTGTGAGGTAGGCAGGAACAATCAGCTGTGCAAACGCAGCCTGGGTTCAGCTGCCAAAAAAAGAGATGAGAGGGTGGTTGTGGATCGCAGAGTGAACGTGAATCAACAATGTCCTGTTGTTGTGCAGAACCTAGATGTTCTAGTGAGGGTATAGTAGGAGAAGAGCCCATACAATGGGAAATCACCCTTCCAAACCAGAGTGATGTGCTTTAGCTTGAGGAGTGGAGCTTGCAGAGAGCCCAGCTGCCAAGCAGGGGCATAAAACACCCTGGGGGCAGAGGCTGACTGAATAGGGGTTTAGCTTAAATATGTGAAGCCTGTAGGGAAACATTATACTCCACCTATGTAAAATGTTGTCATAAATGAATGTCTACCATAAACAGGAGCAATGGGCTTGAAGTAAATCAAGTAAAATTCAGAGCATGCATGGGAAAAAGAATCCTGCAGGTAAGAACAGCAGTTAGGGGGATTGAAATTTCCATCATCCTACAGACGGGTCAGATGGGGGTGGTTAGAAATGATAAAGAGGTACAACCTGCCTTGAGGCTGGAGAAAAAAATTAAATGAGCCCTTGTGAATCTTTCTAGCCCTGTTTTTCTGTGATTTATCAGAGGATTCACAGCTGCAGTTTTCCACATTTTCACGGTTTAAAAATGTAGTTCCACTGGCCAACACCACAGTGGAGATGCCAGGAAAAAGTGGAAGCCCTGTTGTCTAAGCCCAGTGACACCTCACCACTTTTGGAGCAAAGCCCCCATGAAGTCACCAGTAGGCTTTGCTCTGGTCTCCTTTGGAGCTGAGAAAGGAATGCTCATGGCTTTTCTCTGCGTTTTTGTGGTACTGAAATATCAACAACAAATTACAAATGGGTCAAAATAAAAGCAGTATTTCAGTTCAGCTTCCAGGTTATTTAACCCTTCTCTCTTCCATCATTCCTCATCAATCTCTAAGTCTCCTCAAAGTAATGGTTAAAGAAAACCCCCTCAAATTCCTGTCCTGGAAGTGCCAATGCCAAGCTGTTCACTTTTGTGAATTCGTTCTGCTTTTGCAGCAGAAATGATTCATAAATTGAGATTCATGTGGCCTTTCAGTCTCCCAGAAGCTATTATGAATATATTGGCTCAGTTCTAATTCCTTCATTTGCTATTTTTGAGGGAAGCAGCTTAATAGTGTGGTGGGTTAGAGGGAAGGACAAAGCACCTCAAAAGCTGCTTCATCTCTTCACAGATATGGACCTCAAAAGGACAGGGAGAGTGGTCAGAGACACAGCAGGGAATCAAGCAAGACATTTTCATCGTAAGGGTGAACAGTCAAGCATGGGATATGTTACCCAGGGAAGCAATGTTTTCTCCACCCTGGAATTTCAAAACTCAGTGGAATGAGGGCGTGGACAATCTCACCTAACTTTCAAGCTGGTCATACTGTGATCAGAGTGGGACTAAGACCCTAGACGACTGCTGTACTATGATACCAACAGAGGTAAACCAGGAATTTCCTAAGTGCCAGCAGAATTTCCCATACTTTTTTCATACCCAGAACATACTTTTCCCCTGTGTATAAGTTGCCAGTGGATAGGGTATGTCTCCAGGCTGCCCCAGTCCTGCCCAGTGCCACCAGGCAGCTGACCCAGGGCTTGCTGCTGAGTCTGTTCCACACCACATCCCATCCCTCATCTCTTCTTGGCTCACTTCTCCCGCTGGATTCTGTCTGGAGGCTTGTTAATAAGGAAAAACATCTCATTTGCTTGCTTTGTTTCGTGATAACAGAATAAGCACATATATCAATATGGTCTTTAAAATAAAATTTAAAGAAAAGAAAAATGAACACCCTTCTTTTACTGCTGTGCCACTGCAGCATGGGAGAGAACAATTTATGCCACCTCCTCTCACTTTCCTATAGCATTTGTTGAGGTTTTAGGACCTCAGTAAATCCACCAAATGTCAGCCAGAGAAGACACACCACAGCAGTAATGGCGGTAGTCAGAACAATCTCAAAACGCACTTTGCAAATACTGAAAAGCATTCTCCCTATCTGAAAGAAGAAAAAAAAGTGAAAATCACCAGCGTGTTACTCAGATCAAAATGACCACATATTTTTACATAGGCTTTGCTCACAACTGCACCAAACAGTTTTTGCCTTCACTGTACCTGCTGGGTGTCTGTCCGTGATTACAGGTCACCAGGAAGGGCAGAAGCCGTTTTGACTTTCAGAGCCTGGGTGATTTGGCAAAATAGGGCTATTAGGAGATGACTGTCTTGTAACCAAGCCAATTTAAGTGCAGCTCTGGAAGCTCTACACCGATGCAACCATGACACTATATGTAAGGAAACTACCCTGTCTTCTTGCAACACTTTTCTGCCTATTAGCTGGACAATAAATTTTTAGGAGTATTCTATTTCTTTGCATAGACGTCAGACATCTAAAGCCAAGATGATGTTTAAAACCAGCACAGACACTTCTTGGTTAAAGTACTAAAAAGGTGACTAAAATGAGCTTACCTTTACATCCACCATTGTAAAGGAATATGCAGGGCTGACAGGGCTTCCATCCCCTCCATGGTGTGGCTCTCCTGAAAAGAGGGGTGCTCAGTCATAGGTGGTGCTAAAAGAGCCTTTCCGGGTGCTTGCATAGGCAAAGGATGGATGAGACAATCGATCTGCTTGAATTTAAAAAGACAGATTTATGAAGAATAATTGCCTTCTAACTTGGCAGACAATGTGTACTGCCTTGAAGGGACTCACAGCTGTGTCCTGTTCTCATGGAGTTAACTGAGCTTAGAAAAAAACATTTGATCTATTCTTCCTTCCTTAATTCAACATAGCTGAGAATCTCCCAGGATATTCTATTTGAATTGCAGCAGGCTTTCCATTTTGATGTGTTGGCAGTGAATATCTGTTACACTGATGGCATTTTCTATGTGGAAAGTATCACCAACACTTACAGTAGACAGCAGCATATTCATCACCCAAATGGCTGACTGTGTTGCAGGAAAAGCAAGATGGAGTACCTTAGACTATTAATGCAGGTTGCCTTGAGCAACACGAGTTTTGCAACCAGATTCCCAGTTTTGTACCATTTCTGAGCTAGATTGACAGCGTTGGCATTTAGCTTCATTTAAACCATTTAATTAAGTACGTAACAAATAGATCAGGCAGTAGCACCACTCATGTTCATAACAACCTTCCAAACTTCATCCATCATTTTCTGCAACTTTGTGCAAAGATGTCTGGCTCTCACCTTTTAAAAAGACAAATGTTTAATTTTTACTTTTCATATTTGCTCAGTACTTGAATACAGACGGAAAATTCCTGCATAACCTTCTTCCCAGGGAAGAGGAGGAGGCAAAATACCCCACAGGAGCTCTTGAAAAGTGACCACAGAATGAGCCTAGAAGAAGAAAGAAAAGTAAATTTCATATCCTAATTGAAGCTTTTTTTCCTTCTCCCTTTTTTTCCTTCTGGAGACACAATGCTGCTTCATTAGGCCTATGTTGATGGTATCAGCACTGAAACCAGCATTTATAGAAATATGATGCAGCCACCAGAAGAACCAGTTTGCAAACCCTCTCAGGTGTTACCTCTCTGCCCTGACTCACTCTGAAGCTCATAATTTATGTTCTTTTACTTATATGAAGAACATGAGTAAATCTGTAGAATCATATTTCCAAGGTAGATCATTAGTACTCACAGAAAAGTCTGTCCCGTGGAAACTGTCTTCAGGAAAGTGTTACTTAGGTATGAATCCTAAGTTCTCTGAATATGTTAAGCACATTATTCCTTCACTGAAAATGTGTCTCAAGGATGATTTCTCTAATGCAGACCTTTGCAAGGCAAGAAAAAGGCTGTTGTGCTACTCAAAATATCTGTTAGGCTCTGCTGGATGTAGAGGGACCAAGACATTTCCCAGGTCCATGTTAGGACTCTGGTCCATGCCAACTTCTCCCTTCCTCTGCAGGAAGGAAACCCTGAGCTTGGCTCCAGCCTGGGGACTGAGACTGAAGGGGACAGGGCAAAGGAACTGTTCCTTTTAGTCTCAGTCCAAGTGCAGGTGAGTCAATATGAAATTTACATTAATATATTTTTAACATTAAATTGTTAAATTATAATTTTCTGCTAAATCCAGTATTTGAAAGTTTTGAAACCTGCCCAGTTTTAAAAGTAAGACCCCCAACACACTTCTTTGTATTGATATGGTGATCAAAAAAGGCAGTTTAGGCCATCTCTGCCAGAAAAGCATTGCCCTGGAGGGAAACTTTTCAGTCTTGTTTGAAATATCCCTGCATTTCCCTGAGGAGCCATCCAAAGGTCTGTTTCATGACCTGCATATTCAGTTGCTTCTGGCACTTACAAGACATGCATATGCTGAATGCATGTAGATCTCAAACATGGCTTCAGGAAAAATTTCCAAATTAGTAAGTTCAATTAACAGAGTTTGCCCTTCCAAATTCATTATTTTTTCTAACAGTCTACCAATAACCATTCAGTGACCATGAGGTCCCATCAAGGTGGTCAAACTCAGGATGTAACTGGGAGCACAGGGGAGGTTCCTTCCTTGTATGAATATCATGACTGCAGTCAGGAGAGGCCTGAGAGCCAACAGCCCCTCAGCTGCTGCTCAGGGGGCCTGCTGACACTGCTCAATGGTCTCCTGGCCCTCGTTCCCCAACAAAGGTGCACCTGATCTCCCTGCAAGACAAATCAGCTTTCACAAAAGCCTCCTCAGCTGGATTCAAGAGCACTGATCTCATACTGGAAATGTATTGCTCTTGCAAGCGTTACCTCCAACAAATACTTTGCAGAGATCCAAGGCTGCTTCTTCAAGCCAAGCCTGCATCAGTCATTCACAACTGAAATACTGCTGCTCACATCTCCCTGGCATTGAATGGAAGCACAAGGCACCCCACACGCACACCCCCATCCTCCTTCCTTCATGACTCAGCTGCATCCCTCACTTCTTTGCCAGCTTTTCACTTCTTCCAGCCAAGGCATCACACTCAGCCTGTGTTCCAGCTGCAGGACTGTCACTTTCCTGTGACCAATGCCCTGTGGCTACCCTTAATCCAGATGGCAATAAGTGCTAGGGTTCACCATATATGGTGCATGGATGACTTCAGATTTAGCATAGAAGCACGCAGAGCTCTATTTTCCTCTGTCAGGGTTAATACAAAAGTTATTAAATTCAGTGTCTCCTGTACTTTTCTCCCTCTAAGTGTCATGCATCCTGCAGTATGATGTGCTCTGCCAATCTGTCCCAGTTCTCTTGATGAAGCTTGGAAAAGCAATTCATTCTTTAGCTGATGTTATATAAGATATTAGAGTGTTCTGAAACATGTCTGCCAGCATTTTGATGGTATTGTTCAAACGCTATCACTAGAGACTAGTCTGCTTAATGTGGCAGCAGTGTTCCTCAGTGGTGGCTTGTCCCACACAGTGACTGAGGAGACCTTGCACTGAAATGTCTCAGGGCTTTTCTGCTGCCCTCTCATGCACTAGCCTGTTGTCTCTTGTGTGTATGAGGCACCTCAACTGCCCCTATGCTCCACCCCAAAGCAGTCCGTACCCCCTTGGGCTGCTTTGATCTGTGAATCCCTTTAAACTCAGCTCATGGAGTTGAGAGCAAACCCTTGCCTTCTGTGTAGGAGGACATTCACATTTTACTTGATGCTATTTCTGTCCATTTGTTGGGGAATATGCTGAAGAAATTCACCCATCCTGAATTTGATCTTAGAAGATCGTATGTTCCATTGATTACCGACCCACCTGCCTCCCCACCATCTTCCCTTGCTTCATATCCCAGCTCCTTACTGTGCTTTTTTGCCCTGCTCCTATTCCTACCATCCAGATTACCCCGTCTATCTCTACATCTGTTCTCCACTCACTAGTCTGTCTCCACCTGCTTTTCACAGCTCTGCCTTATGCATCCATGTGCTTGAACTGCAAGCGTGGCATTTCTTCATCCTTAGCTCCAACACCCAGTTACAGAGGAAGACCTCCTGAGACTCTGTTGGGCTGGAGCCTTCAGTCCGGAGATGAAATCATCCAAGAACTTACCCGCAGCACCATATATCTAAAGTGTAAGTGAAATAATGATTTTTTTTCTGAGGTTTATGTCTTGGCCAGATTTGAGGAGAGGGAAAAATGAAAACAGATCCAGTTGCAAATCAAACCCTCCTACTGAGCTTCATTTCCTGCTCCAAAATGAGGCACTGCAGTTCAGGCTAAAGAGCTGCAAGAATTCTGACTTAAGAAAATTAAACTGGTTTGTGTCAGACTTTGTCCAAATTTGATGGATCAAATTTGCTGAAGCTTACAAAGCCACCAACCCCTGGGATAGGTAGTATAATATGTAATTCATTTGGATTCAATCTTATTTGACAAGGCAGAATCAACTAAAAACAGGACTTGAGAATGGAAATTCTTCAGTGATTCTAAGTCTACACAGCTGTGAAACTTTAAATGGTCTTCTCCTCCAAGAGTCTGGAAGCACAGAGAAAAGGTAATGAAATACAAGTTACTAGTAATAATCTTCATATTCAGTAACATAAAAGATTAGACACTAAACAAAGTTTATTTCATTAAGTGCCGGAAAAAAAGTCAAATTTTTTTGTCAGTAGTCATCTTCAGCCCCTCCTATATGCCCAGTTACAGTTTCTGAAAGACAAAAAGTGCAAGATTGAGTTAGAAGCTGATGGAAGACCTTCCATGGTCATGTGCTCCAGCTCCAGGATCCCATTCTCAGTTACCCACAGAAGGTGATTCTCCATATTACCCTGCACCATGCTGCAGAACATGACATTTTCAAGTAATTTGGGCCTCTCATGGCTTTAGTTTACCCTCATTTAGAAGGAGGTTCTCAGCTCAAAGCAAAGCTGACATTCGTTCTCATTTCTTGATGGCAACTACGTGTTTACCCAGCATTCAACAGAGCAGACACCCAAAATTTGCCCTCTAAATGTTACAACAATATGAATCAACAATATTACTGCTCTGTCACCAGCACAGCTTTTCCCCAGCTTGCTCTCTCCATCTCCACAGTTCACATAAGCAGGTGCCATTAGTCTTTCTCCAGCAGCAGCAATAGCTGCACTCTCTGGCTCCATTCCCATCCCAACCCCAATGCCGCAGGATGCTTTTCCCAACCCAGTCCTCTTTCACATGTGCAGACAGCGACAATGGCCTCTGAACAAGAGTGGGAGCTCCGTCTTCCACTTAGTGAGTACCTGCAGCTCCTTTCCGCAGGAGCCTGGGGCACTACCTTTCCTGGATTTGGGGATCTACTCTACCCATCCGTCTGTGGCAAATAAGGAAAACCCAATAACTCTGGGTTAGGGGTCTGCTGGACCTTGTTTCAGCTCTTTATGCAAACCTTTCTCCTTGCAGATCACGAGTTGCTGAACCATCCCCAAATGCACGTGCCCGAGTTTGCTCTGAACCTCTTTGCACAACGCAGCCCCTGGACAAGCGGCTTCATCCCACCACCCTCATCCTCAGCCACATGTGCTTTCTCCAGCTGCTGTCACAGCCTTAGAGAGGACTCCATCACTGCAGAGGCCCCTTTGCCACTCCACCTTCATGACTATATCCTTACTGACCTCACTGTGGTGAGTCGGGGTGTTACTGTCTCTGACAATAAACCCTTGCAAACTCCCACCTTCAAACAGCCAAGCAGGGTCAGCTACAGGTGGCCTCTTGCAGACCCTCATGGAGTTATAAACTCACACAGCGTGACTGCAATACCTATACAGCACATTAGCCACATCTTCCACTGCACAAAATTTTAACACAGAGCCAGAGAGCATCATGAGTCATTTACCACAAAGAATGACACAAACTTCAAAGAGAAAATACAGCTGCAAGTCGCAGTAACTCAGGAGAAAATATGCTCTTTCAAGACTCCATACATATATCTTCTCACATTATGTAAAATTAATTTCCGTATCAGACAAAGGCAAAGAATTATTAGGATGAAAGGTCACTTAAAATGATCTGTGTTACTGATTTTATCAGTCACTACTTGCAGCTTTAAAAAAGTCAATGCCATCTAATAGCATCCATATTTCATCTGTTGAGAAATCTAATACTCTCAGAAAGGAAGCAATATCAGACTGCATGGTCAGCCTTATGTGGAAGTGAAATACAATTCTGAGAAACAATAAGAGAAAGAAAATCATGGAACCCAGCTAATATGTTGCATTTATGCACAGATGAAGAGAAAAGGAAGGAGAAAAGAAAAAAAATTATTTTGATGAATAGTGAGAACATCTTACAAATAATGCAGATGCCAACATAAGATATTCTTTATTTCTGGAGCTGGTAATGAAAGAGATGGTGATCGCTGCAATGTCACTCCAGTACTATGAGAGCACAGTCAATCCTGTCAATAATCCCAGTTACAGAATGGAGTACATATGCAGAAGGTATCGGTTTCTGAAATTCAGGAGTGCAACGGTAGGTGTCTCATATTAACATCCCTTCTTCCCGAATTTTATGTTGCACCTCCACCCATGTGCTGCTGTTGACCCTATGGTAGCATCCAGATGCCCTGACTTAGGGTCCCATTGTGTGAGAAGCTGCAGATTCAGCTGGCAAAGGCTGTGGCTGCTCCCACCAGGTACCAACACGTGCATGAAGGGCAGGAGAGACACACAGTGCCTAGGCAGCGAGAGACTCCTGAAAAAGGGACATGTCTTTTCTTCATTCAAACATACCCATAAATCCAAGCATAAGGAAACTTAACTAGATTTATCTAATAGCAATGAAAGTCTCTCTCCAAGGGAAAATCTTGCCTCTCAATTGGCAGCATTTGTGTCAGAGCTTTCTTACTCCCTCACCTAGTCTGAGGCAAGATCACGCCCACTTCCCTGAACTGTATCGAGCGGCAATAACAGCAGAGTAAAAGAGGTGCTCCTGCCTCCTGCCAAAAGGAATGCAACTGTGGCACATCAGGACATCATACATGGAAAGACAGAGCATGTTTCTGCACTAAGACAGGTGACCTCAGTACTGGGCCCCAAGTTGCCTTAGTTACTGGCACCCAGCAGCTGTGGCAGATTGTCTCCTTTGGTGTGGCCAGACACCTGAGGCCTTTATCCACCCTTGCAAAGCACTTCACCTTGTCATCCCCAAGGGCCAAGCCATGTGTGGTGTGGCCAGCCTGGTCCCTGTGCTGGCAGCTGTCCCCTCCCTGCCACCAGCTGCCAGGGCTGGGAGATCTGGGCACAGGAGGTGTTTCCAGCAGTGCTCCCACCACAGCTGTGATTCCACCTATCCCCACATTCATTTACATGTCCTCCTGCACTTGCAATTATCCCTTCCTACTGCCTGGTGGGGGTGGCTCCCCAGGAACAGGCATGGTCCTTTCTGAACTGCTCCAAGCCACCCAGACTGGCAGAACCTGGGCAGAAGTCTAGTCCTTTACTCTTATTTTAACCTATGCCATAACCTTTTCCCTGTTTTGCAATAAGAGATATTTTTTTCTCCTCCTCAATTCATATTTTAAAGAATCAGCTTTGTCAGTGTTCTGGCTGCCTGAGCTATTGCAGGAGCACTGCATTGACTCAGGAGGCAACACTACCAACACAAGGCTAGTTTTGAAGCTGGTAACACCATTACAGGTATTTTGCTTTGGCAAGTTTAGTACATGAGATTTCAGCATTTAACACCCTTCCTTCACATTGAATTTCTATTCATATTTTCTTTACTAAAAAGGTGGGATATTTTTATCTTTTTAATCTGCTTTTTAAGAGAAGCTCCATCTCCTTGATCTGGTCCATCCATGAAAATACCCCAGTCAAAGGAAATCTGCCTGATTGTACTACATCACTGATTTGGGGTGAGAACATCTGCTCTCAAGTTCTGCCTCAAGTCAGCAACTGAGATACTATTTCCCTAATCAGTCAGTCTGTTATAATTTGCTTTAAAAAGCTATATGTGATAAAAACAAGTCAGCTGACTCCCTGAAACTTTTAAATGTCCTTATCTGTATATGCATCTTATGATCAAATCTAATGCATCTTAGCTGAATGCTTACTGCAGTGCCTTGTTATCCCAACTTAAATCTAGTTAGGAATATTATTCACAACTGTTATTTTAATAGAAACCCACTCCTAGAATTACCCGTCTGATCAGGGCTTCTGTTCAGTGGATGAATTTCATGGTCTTGCAGAATTAGGCCTTACATTATCACAATTATGTGCAGAAATTACATGACCTTGTTTTGTATTTCCCTGACATGAAATTTTGTGTTTCCTATTAGTTCCAGATTTTTATCTGATAGCACAGTGATAATTTCTTCCTGAACACCAAATATAGTGTACTTGGCAATTACAGACTGAGAAAAGAAGCAATTATTTTGCTTACAATGCTTTATGAGTTAAGTTCACAAAGGTTGAGACAGAGGTGTCAGCTATTCTCCATACAGTCTGATATTTGCATGTTAATTGAATCCTTCTCCAAGAAGGCCAGTCTGTTTAGCTCATCAGAGAAAAAGCAAGAAAGCTAATTCATACCTCAGAGGGGGTAGATGAAGAAGGGCAGTCATTACCAAAATTAACAATTACCAAAATGAACAATTACCACGTTTCTTCTGTGTTAGAGGTAAAACACACACATATGCATAAACAAGGCTCAGTCCATGGCTGTTGACAATGGACCTCCTTTGCAGTCAGTGGGGTTATGTGGATTTGTGCTGGCTGAGAATCAGATCAGTGCTGAAAAAGTCCAGGAGGAGCCTATGGAAATTAAGGAACCTCTTAGTGCCAGACCTCACCCAGAGGAGGCTGTCATTACCAAGGTCCCTGAAAATCAAAACTTGCCCAGGTTCAGGATGTCAGAGGCGTTACCAAGAAGGGAATACCTGGTTTGTTCCAAATTAGGAGACCTTTGTTATCAGTGCCAAGCCTTAGCTGGAATAGCTGCTAAATTGCATCAAGATTTAGCCAGAATATACTTAAGTACCCAGGCATTTGCCTTTATTTTAACCCATTGCCATAAACCAATATTGTGTGTGACTCTCTGGCTCTGGTGGTGTCTCGCTCACAGACTTGGAAGCAAGATTATGAGATTATTTTGGTTCCATTGTTCACTAAGCAGCTGGATGACCCAAGGATGCTGAAGGACACCTACAGTGGCAGCTCTCTCCCAAAGGGTGAACTCTGACCACTTGCAGTGTCCACCAGTTTCAACAAGTTCCGTCAACTGCAGATAGAAACAAATTAATTTTATTCATATCTTGCATAAGTTACTTAAACTTAAAAAAATAATCATTCTTATTTTCTAGCATTCACCAGGATGCAACATTTTAAAACCTAATAAAAGATTGAGATACATGAGGTACTATCTGAGGACTGGTGGATAAACTGTATCTGTACATCTGGCTTGTAAATTTTTATTGTAGCTCAGAATTTCCTGTTTTAAAATCCAAGCTGAAAATTTGTTCTTTGCATGTGACTTTTTTCCCAGGTAACCAGGATCAAGTTTTTTAGTCTAAAATACAGATAATAAGCACAATAGCAACTTAAAAAAAAAAAAAAAACAAAAAACACCAACAAAACAAACCCAAACAACAATTATTTTGGTTGTATAGTCCTTAAACTCTTAATGAAACATGATTGCTGTTGAAAAAGTTTCTTGTTTATTAACATAGGCATTTTCTATGGTAAATGAATTGAACTGGCTATCAGTAACCACAGCATCCTTCAAAACACTGAAACCATTAAAACTGCTCTCCTCACATCCCACTTCCATGAGAAAGTAGAAAAATCACACTTGATTTTTCCTGTTTTGAAACAGTTTCCCAGCTTTCAGTTAACTTGTCTTTGAGTTCAACTAGATGAACATGCTGAAACAAAAACCCCACTGAATTCCTGCTGAGATGAAATAGCTGTAAAACTGTCTTACTTTGACAAAAAAACCCCCTTGTTTTAGGTGCTTATATGGTGACTTTTATGAGCTTTATGATCTTTCTTCTTCTAGCTTTGAAAATAAGCAATGTCATCCTTAAATAGTCTATTTCATTTATATCAACATAAATTCTCAGCTATTATAGCAAGTTCTGCCCTAATATACTTGTCATAATTTCGTATCTCAAAACAGATCTTCTGTTTCATTATTTGCTTCTTACAAAAATCTGGTTTAAATAAATATCTTCTGCTTTTTAAAGCAACATAATTTTCTATAATGGCAAATTAAATTCACTGTGGATAAATAGACAAGAGAAGAACAGCTCTTGCTTTACTTCCGTGATAATGGTTTCTGAACAATCCATTACCACTCAGGAAAAGGATGCTGAAGTTATAATAGATGTAAGGAGCAATAAAGAGCTTAAATAATGATATCAAAAAGTGTTGCTGATGATACAGAGTTATTTAGAACAAAAAAAACCCTGAAAAATTTCAGAATGATCTCACTGGGCAGCACTTGGGCAGCAAGCTGGTAGGTAATTTACGGAAAAATACAAAGTGACACACATGGAAAAAATTCTAATCCTGCCTAAGATGAATTTTAGATTATTTTTCCATATGGTTAATAGATGGGATAGCTTTTGAAAAATTCAACACAGTCACAGTCAGAAGTAGTGATCATAAAAATAAGTAGAGAAGCAAAGAAGAGTAAAGAAATTGTCCTGGTGGGGCTAGGGCCATGCAGAGAACATCTCCAGGTCATGGTGTGTGGGTCAGGCACGCTCCACCTCCAGCAGCATTGACGACCTGGGAGAGACACAGGGAAGGGCAATGAAGGTTCAAGACACCGGTCATCTTCAGGTCGGTGAGACAATAGATCAGAGGCACCACAGAGAGCTCCAAAGTCCACGTGGGACAGAGAAGGCAAGCAGGATGATAATTTCTCAGCCTGTCTCCTATCAGTTTTATTTAATCCTCTCCAGCTGGACAAAATTTTGGGAGTGCAAAAAATACCTGATTACTCAACATCTCTAGAGCTCCTTGCCACAGGTTACAAAAACCTTGTAGGTGCAAAAAATAGAGCTACACAAATCTGGAGGAGGACAGGAGCCCACTGAAGAGCATCAACCTGGAGAAATACCACCTGTGCCTCTCAGCAGATGGGAGGTGCAGATGGAAAGAAGGTGTGAACATGTTGCCACACGCTCACTCTCTTGCTTCACTCTTCTATAACTTTGAAAATAACCATGTTTCTGGGAAGGGCTGGATCATCACCTAAGCAGGATTACGCACTTGAGCAATGCTTTGTGCCTAAAACTGTAACCTATTGTGCTGATATTTGTCGTGTGTTACCAGGCAAATCCATTCTCTAAGTATGATATAGGCATCATGCAGATACTGGTAACATCTCAGAAATTAAGTAGGAAATAATTCTAATAGAGAAGTAAGCAATGTTTACTTTTCATTTCCATTTAATATGTTTAATTCTGGTATTGCAAATAGCAAAATCTGTCAAGGTGCTCAAGCATTTGCAATTGCTGAATGATTTCAGAAAGTAATCAGAAGACTCATATTAGTTTGATTGCTGCAATAGGAAGAAAAGATTCAGTTATCAAATAAGTCATAAAAGATTCAAGTATCCTTGACCACTGCCTGCCTCCCTTGCACAAAACATATTTTAGTATCTCCATGGATCAGAAAATAACCCTGATATTCAGCATCCAAATGGGACCTCTACAGCTTGACTGGAACTCCACCTACATATGTTATTTAAATTTCCAAGCTGACAGCAACTTAGAAGGAACTTAAAACAACAGAAACCCAACTCTGCCTTTCACCTACCCAGGCATTAATATTAACCAAATGAGCAACAGTGCATAAGAAGAGCTTTTAGCCATAGGAACAGAACCCAGCAATATTATTGCGGGTTTGCATCTTTAAATTAATGAGCTATTTCTACACCTTACCACAGCAAGCACTAGGACACTTTTCTGCTTAAGGATTTGGAGAGGTGTAAGTACAGCTGGAGACATGAGAAGGTCCCATTATTTTTAAAGAATGTTATAACCTAGTCTTGATTGACAAAAGTGTCTTCATCCAGCCTCTTGGGATTGTGTGGCCAGCAGCCGAGCTTGCTGTCGCCAGCTGCAGTGGCTGGACTGTGAAGGAGGGTTGGGAAACCTGCCAAAGCCTGGGCTGTTTGCTGGATGTGAGAAGAGGGCATGATGAGCAGAGGCCAGCTAAAGATGGCAAAGAGAGAGGGTAAGGAACAAGAAGGAATGCCTTGGTCTCTCCATTTTTCTGGTTCAACATCTCCTTCACAATGTTAACGATACCACCAGGCTCATATTTAGCCCTTTCTTTCATCAGTTCTCAAGCACTTTGTGTAGAGAGGCAAAGCCACCTCTCCTCCAGCCCATTTTCTGCCAGTGCACCACACCATCCTGCACCACCCACGCCTTCGGTGACAGCCCAGCTTCACACCTGACTTTCCTAAAGACTTGTGCTAAAAACATCTGCCAGGAACAAAACCAGTGTTTATCCAGCAGGTTTCAAGAGCCAAAAGGTTCCCAATTAAAATCTTCCCAAATGTTCCCCTCCCCAAAAAATTAGTGTTTTGCTGTCAGGGAAAGAGACAACTGAGCACTGATCTCTGCACTTTGGTCTGACAAACAAGAAGCACTTGCCTGAAACCAATTCAGATGAACTCGACCGTCCACCATTGGACACAGTTCAGACATTAATGATGTGGGCATTGACAGACAGGAAGAAAAAGAAAACATTTCCTCCCCCTTCTTTGCCATGGCCTTGCTTTCCCGGCAGTTTGGGAAAGGAGGCCCTGGGACAGTTGGGTTGTGAGTGAGCTGGGGTATGTGGGCCCCCAAGGAGAGCAGGGAAAGGATGTTCATGTCATACCCAGTCCCAGAACATAAGTCAAACAGCTGAAGGATACCTCTGAAACCTGCAGAGCAGCCAAATTGAGGAGGGGTTTCCCAGGTAGCCCAGGAAAGAGTCGTTCAGAGAAGCCTTTGCATGAAAGCAGATGGCCCTAAAGAGTCCCCACCTATGGGACCATGCCAGGAGAGCTAACCCAAACATGCAGACAGATAACCCCAGCCCAGAGAAACTGCTTCCTGGCTCCAGACCAAGGCAATGCCCCCTATAATTTCTTAGTTAAATGTGGATGGAAGAAACCATCAAACCGAACCCTTAACCAGACAAAGGTCACTTATCTCCCAAAAGTACTGTGCACATACTATAGTGAAAACAGGTGCTGTTTACATCAGTATCAAAAACTGTCAACAAATCTGATAAGCAAAAAAACCCCCAACTAAAACATTACAGGTAGAGGCAATGCTTTTCTGGTGATATTTTTGAAAATGCTGGTGCTGTAGCAACAAGGCCCTGGTCCAGGATCCTTCAGCCCCTTTCCTGTTGCCAATGAAATATTCCCACCTTTGAAAGAATTTCAAGCAGCCACAATCAACTCTGCCACCAGCCGTGGCTGAGAATGTGTGTTTGGGAACCCATCTTCAACCTGGCTGGAAACCAGTGTGGGGTGCAATGGAGCCTATGGATTTGGCTGTTCTTCATCTTGCAGAATCGGACTCCCACTGACAGTGTATTTGATAGATTGCCAACAAAAGTGGGCTCATCCCAGTGAATGATGCTCTCTCCATGTCATTTGAATTCCAAAAGGCCTGCTTCTCTCCAGTAATGACAGTCAGCAATAGCATCTAGCTCTGAAATATTGAATGATTACAAATAATATTTTGATTCACAAAATACCTTTCATCCAAAAGGGCCATCATAATTAAAATTATCGTGAAACGACAGTCTAGCCTATAGCACCATAGCCTTGTTTTGCTCCCCACTTTAAAGCCCCAGTTCTTGAAGGAAATAGTGATTCACAACCTTCATTTACTACTTCTAGTGCCAAAATTTCACTATTAATAGTATTGCTGTAGCAATGTCCTATTATACAAATTATTTCACATGCACAGAAGAACACACTTGCCAGCTTTGGCAAATAGGAAGCAAAGGATCCACATCTCATAAACAGAGAAAATTTAGACCCAAATGTTAAAGTCATTATGAAGTTAACCAGAAATTAGGATTCCAAATGGAGTCAGGCTTATAAAGTTATCTTTAGTGACATAGACCTGTCTGACTCAGAAAAAAAAGTCTATGACAAAGGTAGGAACTGATGCCTCTGATTTCAGTCCAAGGTTTTAAGGACTTGGCAGCACAAGCCCACAGCACAAGAAGCACTTGGTGCTTATTAGACCAGAAAAGTTCACCCTTTCCTTCCCGGGGTAGAAGTTCCAGTGTCAGTCCCTGATGTTCCCATCTGCTGCTAGAGCAGCCAAGCCCAGGGGATTTAACCATGTCATAGAAGCAGAGGGAGCAGCCCAGCCAGCAGCCCAGCAGCTGGCCTAGCTTGACCATTCATTCCAAAGGCAGTCCTAGGGATCAAGCCAACACAGCCTGGCTTTCTACGTAACACAAAGAAGCTGTTGCTTATTTGGAGAATAAGAATATGGAAAAAAAACTATTTGCTTCCACTGAGATTATTTTTGTATCCCAAGTCCGGAAGAGAAGCTCTGTTCTTTCTTTCCAAGGATGAGGAATAAATAGAAACAGAGAGATAGAGGAAAAAATTCAACACGTACAGTTCGGGGTAGGATGTAAAGCCACCTCCAGGGACGCACAAAAGCTGGAGAACTTTGGGAAGGTCAGTGAGATTTTTAGTGTGGAGCATCACAGGACCACCACTGAAGGGCTCCCACTGGACGTGGGAAAAGCCATCGAAGCTGCCACCATGACTGGCAGAGCTTTAGTGGGAGCAGTGCACATATGAATAACACTGTATATACGAATAGATAGAGGGATTCAGCTCTATTGGGCAGAAATGAGGTAGAACCTGGATAATTTTCATTAATTTAGGGATCTTCTGTCTCTCATTATACCAATGCACACAGTAGTAAACCATTCACTGTGACTAAAACTTGTTTCATCCAAACTGAAAATAAAAAATAAAATCCTGAAAACCTTCCATAATTTGCTATATAAGAACCTGCCTGTTTTATGATCCAGGCTTTATTTTGGCAAGTGCTGGAATTCAAGAGTTAGGCTGATGTAGACCTAATCTTGATGTAGACCTGTTTAATCTCATGAGAAAATGGGATATCTTTGATACAGCATGTCTGCATTAAGAAGATTGTTATTATATTTTGCCTCTCACCTTAATTAAAGTCTCTTTTATGAAGTGCTGCATTTGTAACTGTACAATAGTTACAACAACATCATTGAATCTGTATTCATAGCCTGTTTGTAAAATAGTTTCCATTTTTGGGTAAAGACTAAAAGACTAAAGATATTGGTGGGTAGAAATGCTGATGAGTTATGGATCACACAGCACACCCCTTAACAGGAAAACAATTGTAAATCATGAAAGGACGACACCCCCAAGCTTTGCATTAGAACAACACTGTCCTCAGCCCTGCCAAGCTGCCACCACCCCCAGAAGCGCAACAGGATAAAGACAATCACTTTTTTCCAGCTGGAAGTTATAGTTAAAATCCCTCAGTTCAAGCTGGGACCTGAATGAGCTGCATTGGTGAGACCCTCCAGAGCGGAGCACCCATGCCAGCTCTGCAACTGACTGATAGCACAACCACAAGTGACTCGCTTCATCTCCTTGTGCAAGACTTTCCTCTCCAATATTTGCCTCACAAATATTTTTTCATTTTCATTACATGAGAAAATTGAAGACATTTTCTTGTGGAAGAGAGTAAACTAGTTATCCAAAAATGGCAAGCTACACCCACAAACAACTGTTGGCATTAAAAAAAGCATTGTGCATTTAAAATGTCATTCTGGAAGTCTGCAGATTTCTATTTCAATGATTTAGAGAATTTAATAAAGAGAAAATTAGTTTAAAAAGGAGCAGCACATTTTAGGCCAAAACTTTTGACCCAGTTCTTCTCTAAGCAAATTTAAATTGGTTGTCTTCATCAGTTTGTCAAGTTTAGGCTGGTTACAAAAAAACCTCAGGATTTCAAAGAGACCAACAGAACACATTACAAGAACTTTAATGCAAAAAAGCATGAACTTGTCTGACATAAATCTGCAGTTATCAGATTCAACTGACACAGATGGAAAAAATGATCAATGATTAAAGAACTTGTTTTAAAAATAATTTCAAATTCCTCAACAACTTCAAATAGTTGAGGAAGAAAATGTATTCCTTTTCTGCAAAAACTGTTGTTGGCCTGCAGTTACTGAATCAAAACCTAGACATCCTGAATTATCTTTAATTGGCTCGGCATTATCAGGCCTTTAGCAGAATGCTAACTGCTCACCCTTCAGCCACAGCTACATATACATATACAGCAGACTTTTCATCTTCTTTGATGCAGTATTGCAAGTAAGGAGGATGGAAATGGCTAGCATTTCAACCCTGCCAGCTCGGATCAGCACCAGACTGTAACATCATCCCAGTGGGGAAGGAAAAAGGAACATTTATAACAGAATCACACCGTCAAAATCAAAACAGGAGTCACCTCAAGCCATGAACTGTGTCAGTATGATTTCCAATTATAATTATAATTATTCTTCTACATCTCTTTTCCATTCCCAAGACTACAGCTGCTCTGTTCTTTAAGAACAACGTTTTCAAAAGGAGCTCAGATGACCACAGTAACCACTCACATACAGGAATGTCAGCTCAGATTTGTACGGGAATGGCAACTTATATTAAGTGCAGTACATTTAAAAGCTGAAATCCTGCTGAAGATGGCAAAACGAGGAGCTTTACTGAGCAGGATGTGGTCCCAGAAGGTTTTAGTAATACATGGAAATGGATATTCAGCAAAAGCAATCAAGAAAGCCCAAAATGTGGTGTTCCTCTGGGAGATTTTGTATGGATTTTGTTTCCCTTTCTTTCCTCATTATTAAGTGGTTCAGGGAAGAGCCTACACACATTTTTCAGAAAATACTCTTCAAACAGACCTAAGTAGAATCTTGTCCACTGAGCTGACAACCTGCATCTTCAGTAGACAGCATCTTTTTTGCTCTGCTCTGCTCATGCGGTGGTCAGGAGGCCAAAGGACACCCTCAGTGTGCAGAACAAGTTGAGATGCTTTAGGGCATATTGTGCTTGGCATGGAGAAATAATGTGGAAGGACCTAGAGGGAAAAGTTTCTCTATAATGCCACCACATGCTGCCTGGTACAACATGAAAATTTGGACACTGGAATATCATTTTCTAGAAGACATAATAAAGAAGTATGCAAGTTTGGCCTGAATCTTTAGAAACCGTGTTCATTCTGGCCAACTTCTACTTGGTGTACCTCAATAAAGTGTGAGAAAAGTCCTCAGATTCCCAGTGACAGAGCATAATGACCACAGGGCACCCATGCAGAATGTGTACACTAGGGACAGAGTCCTTGGCACCGAGGCACAGTGAAACCATTCCCTCTCCCAGCTCAAAGCAGCTGTGTTCTGCTGCTGTGCATCTTTATGCTATAGCTCAGTGGCATGTGGAGTGAAACTCTGCAATGGCAAAGCTCTGGTTCAGCACAAAACAGTACAAACTAAAAGGTGGATCTCAAAACTAGTAAGAGAGTGCCAACTCTGAGACTTTGTTTCACATGCAAAATAAGATTGTATGTAGTAAAAATCAACTTTCAGAGAAGATGTCAGCCAGTACTTTCCTTGCCATCCATGACCTTTCAGGGCAGACAATTAGAGGAATGGAACACCTCTCCTACAAAGAAAGGCTGAAAGAGTTGTGATTGTTCAGCCTGAAGAAGAGAAGGTCCTGGAGTGACCTTACTGTAGAACCCAAAGGGAGCTTACAAGAGAATTGGAGAGGGCCTTTTTACAAGGACATGCAGTGACAGGACAAGAGGGAATGGCTTCAGACTGAAAGACATTAGGTTGGATGTTGGGAAGAAATTCTTTACTGTGAGGGTGGTGAGACACAGCAACAGGTTTCCCAAAGAAATTGTGGATGCCCCATCTCTGAACGTGTTCAAGGCCAGGTTGGATGGGGCTTAGAGTAACCTGGTCCAGTGAAAGATGTCCCTGCCCATGACAGGGGGATTGTAAATGGATGATCTTTCAATCCAGGCCATTCTCAGTTTCTGTGATTCTATCCCAGCCTCTGGGCTAAACTTTGGTCTCCTTGGCAAGGCTCTTAGTTTGCAGTGAGTCCTAGGCAGTCCCTCTGAGCCCTAAGGAAAAGTCTTTCTTTCTTCTCTGAATCCAGTTGGAAGCATGCTTATCTCAGTAGCTTCCTGGTTTCTTTGGCCACTGCCTGGCTCTGTGAGGCTGTGCTGAAAACATGCCTTCCTTCCCTGGGTGCAGGCATGCATTTCTTTTTCAAGATAGGGTCCCCAGGATCAGCAGCCAGAAGAAGGCAACCAGGGGGAGTATTCCTGGTGCCTAGTTTTGTCCTGCTGACAGCACACGGAATTGAGCACATGAAGATGCAAATCAGAGAGCACCTGCATATTCCCCTGCCCATGACCGAGCTCTGGGAACAGCAAGCCAGCTCTCCCTTCCTGCCATCTAATGAAAATACTTTTTAGACAGGTTTCTATGGGAACAAAGCTTAATGCTTCCACACTTTCTTCTTGTCTCCTCCTAATAACTTCTGAACCCTTTGGTTCATCTCAGCCAGAAGTTGACAGAAGAAGAGAAAAAATGCAGAGAAATTCCAGTTCCTCAAGTATCATAAGCACAAGGGCTGAGCAAGTAGTGGAGAGGGAAAACATAATGCCAGTGCCTTGACAAATGGAAAAGCTGTAGTCCAAGCCCATGCCTCAATGCCAGCTACGTGAGCCTTTTTATGAGGTCCCTCTGTTCCCTAAGGATAAGTCTTCCACTGGGCCAGTAGTCAACCAGCAGACAAATACACTGAAAACTAGGTTTCATCAGTGCCTGTGCACACGAAATTGCCTGTTGCTTCTTATCATCCAGTAGGTAGAAATATAAATAGCACTTGTTTCTGGAAATCCTGAGGGATGAAAGATCAGTCTGATTGTCACATACTACTGGACAGAGTTTCTCCTCTGTTTTTAACCCCTGCTTTTCCTCAAGATTTTTATTTGAATTTTTGAATTCTGTTTTCTATATCAGTATCAACATTTGCAAGCAAACTTGCATGCACACACCCTTTCTTTTGCTATAGTTACATGACCAGATGGTTAAAACTGGTAACATCTGGATGAAAATCTGTATGTTGTTGCTGTTCCTATATTATAAACGTAACTCCAGCTGATTTGGAAATTTTATAATAGTCTGTAATGGGCTCAGAATTGCAGTTCTGCTGTATCAGGTTCAGCAGTATTTACAGTTACTGCTTTGGAAATTGCAGAATTTAATCCCAAATGAAATAAGTGTAGTTACAAACTGCTGTAGAAATAAGTTTGACTTCACACAAAGGTTCTAATTTTACCAACAAATAAAATCTTATTTTCAGGTGAGTGAGCCATGTCATAAAGAAGATAGAAGGTCATACTGAGGGCTTTTTAAAACTGTGTTGTTCACCTGGGGATGCTGTGAAGGAATAAGGACAGGGCATAAGTGGTGTTTTCCCCTATGGCAGGTTCTCAGCTGATGGAACAACTAGAGCGTAACGGAACAAAGGCATAAAAGCTGCTCTAGGACCACTGGATATTCTGCCTGCCAGTAATTTAGTGTGTTTAAAATGAAGGATCCTTTCTGCATTAAGAGAAAAGATTACCAGCTTGCCAAGCTAAAAGATTTGAGGTTTGACAGTACTGAGAACTCCTCTTGTGCTGGCCAAATGAGATCGTCCAGAGTGCCAGAGCCCCAGAGGTGCCCAGAGCCACAGAAACTGCAGCAGGGACTGGCTACAGCCCCCTCTATTAGCAGCCTCAGGCATAAAGATTTGCCTTTGGCCAGCAAGAGCCTAAACTGATGGCTTGCATTTTGCAGTGCTTCACTTTTTGTCTGCTATTTGCACCATGTGAGTTTCTATATCAAGACGCTGCTGTCAAAGCTGCAGGTACAGTGCTCAGAGCAGCCTTAGCAAGAGCCTTTCCCAGCCCACATGCCACTACTCATGTTCCTCACCTCAGCTGTGCCATGATTCACTCCTGTCCTGTGCCCTCCCAAGGAATTTTGTTAGGTCCTGTTGTGTATCTTGCTAAACTGTGGCATCCCATTCAGGGCAGGCTTTTATTCTTGCACCTTGATAGCAACAACAACAGTTTAGCAGGGATACACACTGTGCACAGCAAAAACAAAGACCCCAAAAGGTTCTCCTGCATTTAATCATGAGAAAAAACCCCAGCCTTTCCTTGTAAATTTTGTTATAACATTGTTATGCTGGGTCACAGTTGTTAGTCTCCTCCTGGCATCCTCTCCTCCCACAGTTCATATACGAACAATTCACTGAGGTCTTAAGAAACCAGCAGAACATGAAACAGTATATATGAAATGTGTGGGGTTTTTTTTCCCTTGGATTTACTCATTTCTACAGTATTATGAGAGGAATATCTCACAGTAGTCCCAGATCTGTTTTTCCTTACTAGCTCGTTTAAATTGTCTCTGGGGTACCCTAACCTACTTTCTGAGACTATACAACTGCCTTTCCTTGTAGCACACTTGCTTTGCAAGTTTTCCCTTTATAATAAGATTGAGTATTTTACTCTCAACTACTTTGGCTTTTGCTATCTCCTTAAATAGTACTACAGTCATTGAAATACACAATCTGTATCCTGCCTTATGTCACAACCTAAATAAAAAAAGCAGTAGGCTGGTATAAAAACATAGGTGTATTACAGTGCAAAACTGTCATTAAAGGGAGAGGAGCTCAATTCTCCTGCAGTAACACGGCAATGTTTTCTACTTCATAACCTTCCATAATGTTTCCATTGAAGGAAAAATAAGGCAGTACATTTTGACCTGACAGTATGAAAGAGGTTTACATTATTCTTACTTCGAAGATGGATGAAAGTGCCTAAATAGCTGTAATTCAGAAACAACCACCTTGTAGCAGTGTTTTGCTGGGCTGATCATCTTCCCCAGACTTTCATTACCTACTCCACAAGTATTTGTTCTGTCTACCATCTAAGAATGCCTTTCATTAAGCTATCACCTAGCTCTGTGGAGTCATCTTCTACCACCAGGGCTCACAGGCACTGGCACAAAATAAATACCACCACTTTGGAGGTGTAATAATGCTTGATCATGGAGGATTTCAGGATTTACAAAGCAAAAATGTCAGTTAAGTCAGTGGGAAAATTTTCTTGTCCGGAGTTTAGTGAAAGTGAACCAGTGTCCTCAGGACTTGGAACAGCAGTTTTTAAGTAGACATGGATGCAGAAGGCCATGGAGATGTCTCCCCAGCTCTCAGTCTCACTGCAGAGAGGAGCTGAGAACAGGGCTACAGTGGGGAAAACTTGATTTTTAAACTGCGCTAACTCTTCCAGACCTTGCCTGAAGCCATTTCCTGGCTCAAGGACGAGATATGGCTCTCAGCTGCCTGTTTCACAGTGAAGCTGTGTATTTTGGCATAGATATGCCATATCTGCACCTGCTGACAATTCCCTACTGCACTATACCCCCACAGAGCTCTTCCAAGGCCATGTCTGAGGAGGCTTCAGTATCAGGAGTGGTGTAATGTCCAACCTCTGTTTCTGTGGTTGCATGTTCCAAACCCCACAGGACCTACTCTAAGGAACTGGCAATTAACCTGCCTCAGCTGGATGACTGGAATTAGACCTTCTGCAAGAAAGCACACCTCCCCCTCACTATTTTATCTCCAGGTAAATGACAATATGATTTCTTTGTTCAGGAACTGGCCAGCTCGTGGTTTTCAGCACCTGTGAGGAGCCCATTCTCCCTCTGTAGTCTCTCACATCCCCTGAGATTTTATCTGACCTTTTCATTTAGCAACTTCCTAAGCAACAGGCTTATTTTCCCTTTACTGTCATCTATAAGGAGATCTGACTTCAAATCTGCCAGCCAGGGGATCCAGGAAGCAGGACATAGAAACAAGCACCAAGGGAAGGGAAGCCAATGCCATCACTGAGAGCAGTTGAAAAAGACGGACAATTGTGTGTGCGCTAAAGGAAAGGCAACCCAAGGAGGAGGCATCAGGATCCTGAGAACTCCAGACTGTGTCAAGAAAGAGGGCTGACTGGCCAGCAGGGCAATGCAATGGTTTGATAGGACATGTGGATAGCCTGGTCCAGGGGCAGTGTCCACAGGCCTCTCTCAAACACCCTGACAAGTCTGCTGACCCACGGTTCATTCTCCAAACTCATGACAGACACAGACAGGTGAGGGACTGAGCTAACACGTGGATTCAATACAGCAGATGCCCCACCCCTGGAAGTGAAGAACAGGCTGGATGGGCATCTGAACAACCTGGTCTAGTGGAAGGCATCCCCGCCCATGGATGGATGATCTTTAAGGAACTCGATGATCTTTAAGGTCCATCACAACGCAAACCATTCTATGGTTCTATGATATCATGCACCCACAGGGTTTGCAGCCCCGGCCTCTGGTTTGTCTCATTCTCTAACCTGTAGTAGTGCATTGCTTTGGGCTTCTTTTGCAAACTGCCTCAGCCAGCAGGCAGAGCTGGATGGTCCTTCTTTCATGGCAGAAGGGTCTCTCCTAGTTGGTGGCCAACTAAATTCTTTCCCTCCAACTTGGAGTAAAGTACCAGTTTAATCTCTAACACTGACTAAAAATCTACTTCAGTACTTAAATATAAAAATCACATCATGCACTTTGAAAAAAACCCCAGGCCTTCATTATCATGAAGTGGGGAGTTAATCAAAGGATGTTTTACATTTTCCAGGGAAGGAGCCTCTGAAGCATTTCCACTTAACTTGCTGGAATTTAAGGAACAAGCTAATTAATTTGTGGCTTATGGAAGAACTCGAGGGCTTACTGTAAATTCTTAAAGACCTTTTAAAATGATTTAAATGTTACAAAAAGTACTGAGACACCACCCTTTGAGACTGAAAACACTTTCTTTACTGCAGAGGGGCTCAAGCTGCCCTCTCAGCCTCAGTAAACCAGCATGACTTGGACCATCTAACCTGGGGTAGGAAGTCAGGTGTTCACCCTACACTGGTTCATGACTGAACAGACATTTAAATGGATCCTTTCTCACACACTGATATTTGTCTTGAAGCTCATCAGGCTTCATTGGAAGACAAACTTTGCACTAAACTGCTATGCTGAAATAGGTCCTTGTACATGGCTTCTCTGTAGAGAAGAGTAAATATCAGCAGTTACAGCTGTGATTCTCTGCCTCATAAATTGGAATAAGACCAGAATTAAGACAGAATGCCATCTGCAAGAGACGATAGAAAGGTAATAAAAGCTTTGGCCTTCATTTTCAGAAGAGATATAACTACTCAACATTTTGAGGAGTAGCTGAGGTCGCTTGGTCTGCTCAGCCTGGAGGAGACTGAGAGGAGACCTTACTGCAGTTACAACTTCCTCATGAGAAGAAGAGGAGGGACAGACATTGATCTCTTCTCTCTGGTGACCAGGGGCTGAACCTGAGGGAACAGCCTGAAGTTGTGTCACGGGAGGTTGAGGTTGGATATTAGAAAATGGTTCTTCGCCCAGAGGGTGGTTGGGCACTGGAAGAGGCTCCCCAGAGAAGTGGCCACCTCATCAAGCCTGGCAGAGTTCAAGAAGCTCTTGCACAATGCTCTCAGGCAGACGGTGTGGTTTTTTTGGGCTGTCCTGTGCAGGGCAGGAGCTGGACTTGATGATGCTTGTGAGACCCTTCCTACTCAGAATATTCTTAGGATATTCCATGACTCTGTGAACTACCACTGAGCAGTAGTTACAGCCGCTGTGAAGGCTGTAAGTCTGAGAGCACAGTTGCTTTACCTTTTTTGAGTACATTACACTGTATCTCATTCTCCTCTTCATGTGAGCTGCCGTCTCCCTGCCCAGTCACTGAGCTACAGGTATTCTGGCCCATGATCTTGGAGGGATCCATCACAGGAGATGGATCTGAAAATGGCTGGCTCCTCTGATTGAGTCAAAGGATGTCTCTTCACTCTTTAGCAAGAGTGAGCAAAGGTAAGTGACTATAATACAGTAAAAACACAGCACTTCCTACTGTGTCTGTAAACATAACTTCGAAAAAATTTAACTTCAAAATTCTACTTCATCCCTCACATCCTGCAGAATTCCTAAACCGGTTTCCTTGGAATCCATATGGGAGAACCCTAGTCTTTTCCCTAGTACAAGCTTTAGTTAGGGACTGGTAAATGGTTCCTTCCTTGCCAGCCACCTGCGCACCGTTCCTGACATTGTCTCCCCTGGACACCTGGCACCTGGCTATACTATAGGATACCTACTTCCCTCCCTTGAACTTCCTTCAAACCTGGGCTCCAGGAAGGTAGTGTCCACTCACCACAGGTGTCCCCATGTATAGTGAGAGCAGCAGACCTAATTTTTCCTGCTGCCAAATCACAGTCACTGCTCCCAAAATTTGGAAAAGGAATGAAGGCAGCTTTAGGAAGAATGAGTGTATATATCTCTTTGAGGGTCCTTCCCTCTCTCTGGAGAGGGCACATGGGAATTGAACACACAGTTCCCACAGACCTTCTCCAAGAGTCAAGAGCCTAAATACTCCTAAAAGTGCTCAGTAAGCACTTTAGTGCACACAGTGCTCTACTTCCAGCCTTGCATGCAGTGTTTTCTTGCTAATCCATGCACATTACATGCAACATTGAATACAGGGAGGAACAACCAGGTGATTTATGAGAGGAAGGCTGGCAGCAGAACTTCTGACTGCTACTACACTTCAGAGCTCTGAGCTTGCTCACTTGCATGAGCAAATCTGAACCACACTGGATAATTTATTTTTTCCTCTTTACTTCACTCCTGTATTGACTCAAAGGGATATCTCACATGCCACGAACTTGGTATTGTTACAATATAACCATATGTGAAGGAGTCAGAAGAATATTATTTGTCCTGATAATATGGTTTCCATAAGAAAATTCCAGTGGGGCATAAAAGGGAAAGGAATTGCTCTGAATAGCAGTTCATTAAATCTTTGTATTTACTTAAGGAACAACGTTATAGTGGATAGATAGAAAAAGAGGCATTAGGTGGAGGTGAGGGCTAGAAATGCGAGAATCTATTTTAATAAAAAAGAAGTAAAAGCTAGAAAATATTTAACACAAAAAGGAGGTATATTTTTGTGAGGATTTTGTATAAACCCATTTCCTCTTTTCATATTGACATGACATTCTATACCAGCACTTTTGTTCAAACCAGAACATCACTGTCAGACCAGTTTGCCAGACCACCCAGTGGGCTGACATCCCAGCAGCTCTGCAAAATCAGAAAAGCCACTGGCTAAACTCCACTGGCAGAAACATAGTGCAGCCCTTCTTCTCCTGACTCACTAAAGCAGCTGACAAGCCAAGTCAGGGGAGCATTTAACATTTGTTTCCACTTACTAAAGACCCACTCAAGAATTTTAAAGAGCACAAACTCCTCAGTATCAAAGAGGAACCATAGTATGAATGCACATCAGAGAGACAAGGACATCAGAGGAGATAGCTCCACCAACTTGAATAAATGTCCTTCACAGAGCATCTATGCTTATGCCTCACCCTGTACTTTATTACAGAGCAACCAAAAAGGTAATTCAGACTCCTCCTGTCTTTGACCATGCCTATGTTTTCGTCCTGCAATGTCACTCACTAAGAAGCATCAGATGTCTTGCACAGAGCACAAAAGGAGCATTAGGATCTGTCATGCACAGCCAGGGTAGGGGCACCCAGAGCCAGCGCTGCTGAGACCTGCCAGCTGATGCAGACCCCATCACACTCGTGCTACGCTCTGTGCCAGCAGGGAAAATGTGGACCCCGGGCAATTCTAGCGCCTTTAGCCTGCTAATGGAGACAAGTGCCAGCATGTGACAACAGTGCATTTTCAAGTGTGGCACACACAGCCTTGCACTGGAGAGCAAAACATGAACTCATCCCAAAGGTGCCAGCAGTGCTCTCCAGCTCAGCTGTGCCAGAAGGTGCTCCCAGAGATTCTGGGGTACGGGAGCAGCTAGCCCCAGTGGTTACATCCAGGGATGACTGGGCATACACAAGCTCAGCTACTCAGGATATTTTTATGCAGCTATTCATCAAAATGTAGATTTTTCCATCATAAATTGAAATTGTTGCAGATATGGGAGTGTTCCTTATTGTTTTATAGAAAGGGCCCTGTCTTGCAAAGGAGTCCAGCTGGGCAAACCTCTCCAGCAATGGGGACCTGCATGTCCAGGGGCCAGGGCAGAGGCTGGCAGAGCTACACCCCGGCTGCTCAGAGCTGAGTGTGGACTTGGGCTTTGTAACCCTCTCCAGCCCAAAATGTTACATGGATCATTCATCTGTAACATCTTTAAATCTCTAGGGTGGAAATGAGGAACACCTCTTAAAATTAAAGCTGAACCACTGCACTTAAGAGACTGTGCGTTTACATAGCCATGCATGCTTTTCTACCACCATAAAATATGCAGCTATATTAATATATGCAATTGTACAAAGCAACAATTTATTATTTAAAATGTCATTTAGTATATTTAATCACGTCTAAGCTCTTTAAAGGGTTAACTCAAATTAATTTAACACCCTTCATTTCCAAAATGAATATTTTGCAGATTTATATAATCTGTCCGACTCGTTAACACACAAGCAAAAAGGTCTCTCCATTGTCAAATTTCAAGCAGAAATGAGAGCAGCAACTTCCATCAGTTCTGAGAAGTGGAAACAGCCAGGAGCTGAAGATAAAAATAACAAATCACTTCTAACCGAAAGATTAAAGATTCCTGAAACATACGAACACTTTTGAAAAGAAAATGTGAAGTCAGAATTGGAGAGCTAATACATGCCTCATTAAATTAATATTTTTCTAATATTTCTTTATTCAACCTTATTTTCATGTCAAATTTCAGCACATACATTCAGGTTTTTTCTAAATTTAACATGATAACAAGAAAGTACTCAGGTTATTGCGAAAAAGCTAACAGTACTCAGTAATAAAGTATCTGTCCATCATCCCCATCGTTTTGTATATGCTTAGGGAAGGAAAAAAATCATTGAAGAACTTAATGTGTTGAGTACGCTTCACCTAAAACCCTGTCTGATAACAGATATTTAGCAGCCTTTTAGCTGGACATGCCTCAACATTTCTACAAGTTCAAGTACTGACAAAATTAATTTCTTTCTGTAATTTCGAGGGGTTTGTCCTGCTAAGATGTTTGACTCAAGGTGTTGTGAATATAGGAAGACTGATTTTAAATTTACTGCCACAATCAAGTGATACTTATATAAAAACGTAGAAAAATCTGAGGCAACCTTCCACTGTTTCTGCAAGGCATTATTTTTTGTACATTCACACTGCTTAATGAAAAGATTGAAGAGTTTATGTCAGATGACAATAGAATCATCATCTGTCCCTTTGTCATACTCTTACAACTGACGGTCCATAATGAGAAAATTAGTAAAATTTGTATAAATTATATTATTACTGTTTTTGCAGGTCTGTATGAGATCTCTCAACTCACAGAAAAGTGTAAATCTCTCATTTCAGGAGGTGTATCTTCAGGTGCTGAGACAACTACCAGTGTCATGGTCATAATTTAGGTGGAGCTGTAATTTCAGTGACTAGGAATATATAAATAACACTGCTATTCAAACCTAGATTGTGACTGTTCTCTCAGTTCAGCACCTTTGTCATTCCAAGCCAGGAGATCCTGGAGACAGTCCCCTGCACAGCCAACATCCAGGATGTGGTACAGGGGTATGAATCAATAACACCTTCAGCAATCAAATGGCCATGATGTCACGGTCACCCTTACAAGCAGATGACTCACCCAGTAAAAATATTTTAGGTGTATCTCTTTGCCTTTTGGTGGCTGTTAAAATAATTTCTGCGTAAAGCTGATTTTAAATGTACTGCATATGCAAACTGTTGTTTAAGGAAACAAAGCAGCCATGGACAACAATATTACAGACTGAGTCATTCAGAAATTAGTATTTCCTCTCCCAGGGGTATATCAGTCATCTCAGACCTGTACCTCAGTCTGACCACATTCCTCATCTTTCTAACAGCAGCCTTGGTGGACATTTGCCAGAACCTCTTCCCTGGTGTGTCTTGGTTTTCCAGAGACTTTTACCTCCCTTTCTCCTCCAGGCCTCATACCAGGTTCAGGGGGATCTCCGTCTCAAGGCTGTGCCACCATCCTGCTCCAATCCTCTTGGCTGTGATGGAGGTACCAGTGCTCATCCATGTCCATGTCCATGGGCTGCTCAGCTGGGAGGAAAGTTTATTGCAACTCCATTAGTACCCTCACCAGAAGGAGAGATTGCCTGCCATTACTCAAGGACCTGTCCAATACATACCCACTAAATCTGTGCAATGGAAACACAAGCATCAACTCATAGATTTTTCTGTTTGCACAGCCACAGATGGACCTCTTTAGTCGTGTTCTCCCTCTTGATGCAGGTGAACAACCCATATGCACATGCTAGAAAACAGTTGCCCCCAGTCATATTTCCCACCTAAAACTATACACTCGGTTTTTTGTGGGTATGCAGTGCAGGACAATCCGAGGTAAGTTCAAAACGAGGATGTGGGTTTTGTCTTTTTCAAGCTCTCCAGTCCTTTATTTGCTCAGGATGACATTAGATTGGGAATCAAATTGCATCAAGTTGCATAGCATAGTCATACTTTGCAGAAGGTATTTTGATTGGTTCTGCACTCCTGAGAATGACTTAAAATATGGATCAGGTACAAGCTCATTGGGAAATATTAGCAAGCAAGAATACCCTCCCAAAAAGAAACAATTATTTTGACAGGAAAAGTGAATTGCTACAACTGGAGACCTAAGGAATGCATTTGTGAAAGTAATGCTGAAATGCACCAATGGGCAAGCCTGGCAAAAGCATTGCTTTACATCCTGGAGTCTTCCATCTCCTTGAGGATAAGCTGTTGCTTCCTGGCTGCTGTAGGTACCATACAGCCACTTGCTGGTGATACTGGGGTGACAGAGTTCTTGGTCCAGGCCAGGGAGTCCATGTGAAAATGGGCTTTCCTGCCTGCTCAGAGCCTCACAGGAACCTGTGGAGCCCAGCCAGATACAGATCACATGGCAAGGACAATGTTCAGTTTCCTCACAGCAAAAGAGCTGCTAATGGGAGCATGGAAAAACTATTCTACAACATACTGGGCAGCACACACAGCTTGGGAGCTGCCACTGAGTCTGTCTGAGAATCCCCTTTAAAGTTTCCAGTTACCCTAAATTCTCTGTGGAGTTAGACACCCCACCTCCAATAGCTCTAGGCTCTGCTATTTTCCATTAATATTTCCATAGCTCATATGTTGTGATCACAACCATTGTTTGGGTCCTCTTTCATCCATTCACCTTATTTATTCTGAAGATCTATCCTTCAGTTGTCTTCCATTCTTGCTTATTGGTGATGCCAAAACCCAGTTCATTAGCACACTGCACTTTGTGTGAAGACCATTATTGCAAACATTGCAGGGAGTTTTCCCACAAGGACAGGCCTAGGGAAACTCCTCTAGCGAATTCCTGCTGCCAAAGCTTTCATCCTCATGGCATCTCCCTCCCTGTAAGCCAGTTCCTTGCAGACAGTGCAGTCACTGCAGCAGCAGCAGCTCTGCTTGCCTATCATTCCTCGCTGCAGTACCACTTCATGTATGCACAGTGCAGTGGTACTTTGCCTTGTTTACCAGGTATAGCTTGGGTTATTCTAGCATAATCCACCCTTACTTTATACCTTATTCTATCCATTCTCCTTTTCTTCAAAAGTTGTCTTCAAGCCTTTTAGGCTATTTTAGTCAGACTAATGAAACCTATTCCACTAGCACTCACCAGCCTCAACAAATTATGTAATGAAAGCTTAGGAAGCCACCAGACATTTCCAGCAAGGATGAGGAATCTGTATTAACAGAAAATCAGGTTTAATCTACAACTGTGTGTTCCATTCTGCACACAAGAGAGAGGGGCTAAAAGCAGGGTAGCTGTAAAGGGAGGTTAACTGGTATGAGCAGGAGATCATGATTTGTCACAAAGAGTGAAAAAGGATGGCTTATTTTTGTCTCCTTGGGCTGAGAAGCAATATGATTGCAATTTCTAAATAAATAGATCACAAGGCATAAACAGAAGGAAAATATTTTATAGTCTAAATGTGGCACAAAAGTAAATAATTACCAGTCCTGGAGACAGGGTAGCAGAGCTAAGGAGTATCCCTCTCCATTTAAAGCAATCAATATATTTAATAATGAGACACTATTGTCTGCTATAGGAGGAAACCAAACTCAGTGCTACCAGAGTTGGAAACAAGCTTTCAGAAAGTGTAATCCCAAACTTCTAAAATGGGAGCTTGCCCACCTCCCAAGGAGCATTCTGACTTCCTGTCTCTGAGCTCTCCAAGTCCCTCCGTTGGAGCACAGGACCCTGGGGAGGCAGGAAAGAGCAGCATTCCATTCTGTGTCCGGTGCTGCCCACCCGTGCCCAGCTCGGCTGTAAGCACCAGCAGTCCATGTGTTTTCACTTACTCAGTAAAGCATGTTCAGCCCCCTGACCACTGCAATGTGTACACACACACAAGAATCATCTTATTCCTGGGCTGTCCAGCTCCCTCCATTCACTTCCCTTGGCTGTCCTTCCTAAAGAATACGTCCTGTCTTCTTTCCCTCTGATAGAGCTGCCCCTTTCCCTCACTTTTCTTCTTTCCACAGCCTCTGCAGCTTACCTCTGTCTATACCCTGTGATGTGCTGATTTGGGGGACAGAGCACTCCCTTTTCCTTGCCCCATGCCAGGTCCATGTTCCCTCACTACACTGTGCCTTCTTGCAGCTCCAGTCTACCAGCAAAAGCAGAGAAGTTCCCCTGCCAAGGGAGCCTCTACTGCAAACACATCCCCCCAGAGCAGAAAGCGAGGCTGCATCAGCTCACTGTTAAAGCCTGCACTGCGGTTATTTGCCTGGGAAAATCATTCAAACATCACTAACAACAAAGAGACCGCCTGGATATGGTGCCATTTTTGTAGTCACCTTTTGAGTCCAGCTGCATGCTGAGCCCATTATTCCTTGTTCTGTCCTCACTCATTAATGGTGATACTCCATCCCTGACCTCTTCACTGTTTCCTGTTGTGTTCCTGTAGCCATCACATTTCTGCTCAGACAATCTTATTTAAGCTCAGGCTGTTGTGATCAATCCTGGATATCTTGGCTTTTCCAGCCAGGCCTAATTTTCAGACAATTTTGTGGGCTTGCTGTGTGTTGAATTCCCTCCAACTTTGTCTACTGGAGACAACAGAGTTGTTTATTGAGGTGGACAGGGGTACTGCGCTTTCATGCATGTTAAGCCCCAACCCCCCCTTAAAACAAACAATTTGGCAGCATGGGTGGCATATGTTTGCTTTGGATTCATCTTTCACTCCCAGTCTCTTGATCTCTGACGCCTCTTTCCCATCTCTGTCTTAATTTCTCCTAATTAGTAGTCCTTGTGCGTAAGATTTTCTCAAAATAATTATTTGCACAAGTTATCTGATTATGTCGTTTGAAGGCTTGTTTTGATGGCCTGTCAGATGTACCAAGATGACCTCAAATGAGGGGAGCATGCGTGAAAATGCAGAAATTACCATTGCAGTGGGGTGTGAGGATAAGTGCTCCAGCTACCTCAGCCAATAAATCCTAAGAGTCAAGCCCCACCAGAGATGTGGATACCTCTCCTTGCACTGCACTCCAAGGAGGAAAACTTCCCCTGCTAAAGCAAATGCAGCAGAGACTATTGATTAGCTGGGACAAAGAAAGATGAGTGCTAAAACTAAAGAAGGCAGAGCTTCCTAAACATTTCCAAACCACCCCCTGCATCACAGGGATCTGCTTTCCGCATCCCTCCAACCCCCATCTTGTACAAGCAGCATCTGGGCTGGGAACAGTCCAGTGAGGCTGCTGGACACAGCAGTGCCCCAGACCACAGCAGCAGGCATGAACCCACTGAGGAGGCACCAGTAAGTGCTGTTTCTCTAGCTTTCAATTTTCTTTCAGACTCATTAGACTTTATTTTATCCCATCCCCCATAAAACCACAATAAAACCTGTAACAAAGGTATAGGAAGGGCACTTCAAAACAAAAAGTATCCACACACATACAGCAACCTACCTTCCCTAAAATAAAGAGAAACTGCCAAAAGAGCACTTAAATGAGCTGAGATCTTTCATACTTTTTTCCCCTGCATTTGTACTACATCTCAGCTGTTGGATCACAAAGAACACTCAGAGGAATGTAACCCTGATGTAATAAATTAGATGTCCCTGTAAACCTAAAGGTATCAAGCTGTCACACAAGGCATGCCAATCCATAACTCTGATATAACCTCTGCAGGTTCTCTCAACAGCTTTAGTCTTCACAGATGAAGGGGTTGACCTGGTAATTCCCAACAGGAAGAGGCTTCCCCCTGCTTTCACTGATCACTGCAGGACACAATAACTCTCAATAAAGCTTTCAGCCCAGCAAGCTTTCCCCCTTCCCTCCCTGCTTTTATATTTGTGCATTCAGATGTGAGCTCTGCAAGTGTTCAGTCTATATACTGCGTATTCCAAAGGAAATAGGTTTCCACACACATGTGAAAGGAGACTCACAGATTTCTCTTAAGGGATGCTGAAATGCACCGTCCCTTGTAATGTGTTGAGGCATCTGCAAGATACATGCAGCTCCTGAAGCCAGTGGGAAATTTCAGACTCACAAAATGGATGAGGCTGGAAGGGTCCTCAGCCCCTTGAACCTGGATTTCCCCTGGAGATCACCTTGTCCAACCTCACCTTTCCAGAGCATGTCGCTCAGGACTATATCCAGTCAGGTTTTGAGTATCTCCACCAATGGCGATTCCACAGCCTATCTGGGCAACCTGTGCCAGATTTGACCACCCTCACAAGAGAAAAAAATTGTTTTCAGATGGAATTCCATGTGGTTTAACTTGTGGCCGGTGCCCTTTTCACTGTCAGTGTCCGGCTTTCTCTCCCTTACTCCTCTTTGTCTTCCTTCCCAGCAGGTGTTTATACACATGTAAGTCCAAAAGAAGCACCAGCAGTTTTACCCCCCAAATTCAACATCAGGCAACTGTTTTCTCCTCTGAGAGTGCTTTAGGGCATGAAAAGCTCACAGGAGATTTCATGGTGAGTGACAATGTCACAAATCTTTTGGGCTGGAAGCCTGGAGAAGATTTGCTTCTGAGTTTTTGAAGGCATATAACTTGGAAGAGTGATGGTGCATAATATCTGTTTCAAATATTTCTTTGGGAACACCTGAAAAGGACATATCTGAAAATGAATTTAACTCTGGCTTCTAACCTGTGCTTATTTTTAGCAAAGTGTAGGTGTGACAATAATAAAGATAGTGATGTCTTAAAAGAAATTATGAAGCATGACATTTATTTTCACCCTTCTTCAAAACCCTTTTTTATTGATCTGACTTGTACAATTTATAACCATGGCTGTATAAAGATAAGAAAAGGGACTGGGCATACCTAGAAATGAACTGTGAAAATCCTTTAAATGCTGCAGAACCGAAAGGTAGCTTTAACCACTGAGGTGATCTAAGATGATGATATATTATCTGCTGAACAATTTCCAACTAATCCCATACTAATAATATGTTTTGATCATCTGTGAGCCGGAGATAGTGTTCAGGATCGAAGTCTTCAAGAAAGAAAACTAGAAATTGCTATATGATGTTATACAGTGCAGTAGATTCACAGTAATGCAGACAAAATCAATATAATAAGATACAAGTGCTTTACTGAGGTCAAATGTGGGACAAATAGTTTAAATTTTTGACCAAAAGGAAAAATACTATGTCATTCAGACTGGTGAGGAGTAGGTTCTAAGAAATACAGATCATGTTGCTGGTTTGAAGTTTACCTTATTTTACATTACATTTGTTTTGTGCTGTTGAAATTTGTGTCTGCATAGAAAGGAAGCACAAATTCTGCAGCTGGGAATCAACTCTAAATTTGCCATGTTCAGCAAAGATTCAGTGGTAAGAAATGCCTTTACCTAGAACAGTTATAGTTCTAGCATGGACCCATACTATGTCCACGCTTGTGGCAAGACAAGGGACTCATTACCATCTACAAGACTTTCCTTCTCTAGCCAAGAAAAATTCAGATTAGATTAGGCTTGCTCTAATTATACCACTAATATCTTGCTATCTCTTCCCAGCACAGTACTCCAGAATATTTTCAGTTGGTGCAAAGCAAGTTCTCCATAAACACCTTTCCTTGTGTATTTTCATGAAAATGTTGTCAATTTATTCATGACACCATCATCCCAGACATTCCATGGTGTAACAGTTTATACTGGTGTATGTAACAGCACAGGAAAGCTGCAAGATCATGAAGAGTTGAGACAACCCAAATTAAGAGGAATGGTGCTGAAAGATCACAACAAACCTCTTTCTGATGTTGCTCCATACTTCAGCAGACAAACTGGGTAGATTTACTCAGCTGGTTTATAGTAGTCAGGCTAAGAATGGCTTTCAAGAGTGTCTACAGCACATTTCATTTCTGGTGTACTCACTACTGATACAGAATTTCATTCTGCAGTATGCACTGGATGGAAAACAAAACAAACAAACAAACAAAACACAATAACTCCCCCCACACCAAACCCTAATCACTCATGCTGCAGGTACGTCAGGGCATCTGAGCATCCTCCTGTAAGGCTCTGGGCTGCAGACCACTATACAGCTTCTTCCTCCAACCCAGAGAGCTTCCAGCCAGGGCACTTTCACTGGTGACAGCCCCATCTGTTAAAGAAAGGGAAATTTCTGGGGCTAGTTTAGGACAAAATGAAGCCTTTACCAAACCACCAACTCCACAGCCTTCACTGCCTGTGAAAGGCTTTCCAACAGCCTCATGCTATGTATGTGACACATATATGCAAAACTCCTACTCCCTAAGTATCTTGCCTTAGAAAAGAACAGAAGAACCACTGAAGTGTGATATATAGAGGTCACATCACTGAACAGAATCCCAAGTAGCACATGGTTATTATAAGAAGCTGCATCATATGAAAGTGTCTAGAGCAGAATGAGAATGTGTGCTATGGCCAGTAATATATGCAGCATAAATGTTTTTAGAAAGAACCATCTGGGTGGTGTGTGTTACCACATTGGCACTACCACCACTCTTCCTTTTGAAAATCTGGGGGTCTTGATAGCATTTGGGGGGAAAAAAAAACAAACCAGGAGATTTTCTGGTTTTTTAGCACCCAATTATTGTACAGGTCAGATCAACAGAATTTTCAGAAAGCTAAGTTGCAATAAAACCAATTTTCACGCAATGTGTTGCTACATTTTTCAGTGAGGTTCAGTAACTCGCACTATGACTGCTTTCAGTACAAAAAAGACAAACCAAATCAAAACAAAACCAGCTTGCTTCTCCCTACCTTTAGCCATTTACAGCCAAATTTTCACAAGCTGGGAAACCTCTGACCCCATGCTCACACCTTTTAAGACATTGCATTTTTCTGGTGTCTTCAGCAAATCCCTTTATTGTTTTCTTCCATTTCCCCCTCCTCTCTATATATTGATTAGGTCATGTTTAATTTAAAAAGCTATTTTTTTTCTCTTTCCAATTTCCTGGAAAGAAGAAAAAGAAGTTTTAACATTTCACAAGGAAGATTTTCAGAAAAAAAAAATTTGAGGGGGAACTTCTTAATTTCTGACATCACCTGGACTACTCCCCTTTCAGCCTTCCCTTCCTATGCCACATGACTGGGGTGCACTTTTCCAGAGTTCATGGTCCTTACCTATCGATTTTTCAGATTTCTGAGAACATAACAAGCAAATTTGCAGTTAACAGGGTCATGCTAACAATAGTGTCTTAAAACAAACAGCGTGGTTGGTTGATGTTTGAACAGCAATCAAGTTAACTGAAGCAAAAATATTTCTTTACTTATGCTTTCTGACACTTGTTGCAACCTCTCAGGGTGAAATGCACGAGGCACTGAGGAGTGCAGCAATCTGTGGTTCACAGGGGGAGAAAAATTCTAGCCAATATGTGAAGCAGAACTGAGCAGACAAGAATCTAGATGAAGTTTGGATAATACCTCTGGGGGGGGAAAAGAGGAAAACACTCACTGCATTTTAACCTAATTAATATGAAGAGAAATCAATAATCCTACATTTTAAATAAACTTCACCAAAAAAAAAAAAGGACAGCAGGAGAGGTTTTAATTAGACATGTATCTTTTGTCTACTTAGGCACAGAGTTTTGTTTGGAGAGCTCTTCATCAACTGCCAGGACTCACACAAACAAGCAGTGCACCAAGGCTGCTGCTTTTTGAGTCATAGGTCAAAGAGCTAAAGGGAATGGTAGGGCAGTTTTTCAACAAGAAGGACATATTGGGCCAAAATTAAGTCACTATGAGTTACAGCTGGTGGGAGGGATTTGGAGACATGCCAAATCGGTTTTTGTTGCTCTTGGTTAATTTACTGTTAGCTTTAGTGCTTGGGAAACAAGAAGAATAGTGACAGAAACAAATGATGTGTGGTAGTGGCACCCACGGAGCCCCAGCACTGCCCGTGCCATACTCACCCACCTGGGAGCCGGTGCAGTGTAAGTCAGAGCAAATTTTATTGCTTAATACAGTTTGATCTCCCAGTGCAAACTTCAATTTCCCCTCTGTTTACTTGGAAGCTGCTAGAGAATTATCCCTCTCAATATCTGTCAGGCACAGAGCATATCCCACCCCTGTGCTGAGAGCATGAAACTCCCCTTTGACTGAAACATCTACACTCTGCATACTGCAGGTTTAGTTTCTTCTCTTGACAATAGCAGTCCTGTAGTTATTTCTCCAGTGGCAACCAAATATTTGCCCTCCTTTCCCTCATTTTTCAAGCCTGTCAGCTTTGGTGACATCACACAATTAATTTACACTAGTCACTCCTTCTGCCCCAGAGAAATCCACTTTGAGGCTTTTTATTTCTACATTAGTAAACCACATCCCTGATTTTTGATAACTTGCTTTGCAGCAGGCTAATCCGTATTCACTGATCCCAGGGCAGCAGAAATTCCTGCTGTATTTTAATCACCTGGACTCAGCCAGCACATCATGAGAAGCTGAGTTTGTACATATTTTAGAGACATCAGGAGTGGCTAAAGTTCCCAGCATAGGTGAAGGATTGCTGGGACAACCAACAGGAGACAGCCATGACTGCCCTCACAGCAGGCAGACACAGATTATTTCTATGTACCAGCAAAGTCAGGCCTTGCTTAACTGCTTCAGCTACAGCAGTTCTGTAGGTTGTAATTTAAGAGACTGAAACCAGGTATCAGTTGCCAATTTTCATCTATCTTCAGGAGCTCTGAATTCCCTCCTTTTCCAGTCTCATGTCACAGAACTATTTCCAAAAGCTCAGTATTTTCAGAAGTTGACTTGCAGCTCAACTTCAAGTATCAGCTCTGATGGCAACACACAGCCGTATCCATGTCCACAGTTACCAGTATTTAGTTGACTTAGTTCACTGTCAACAGTTCTGATTCCTCCTGACTGGTAATTACAGCATCTGTGATCCGAATCTGGGTGTGTTTTAGTGAGCTGATTAACACTTGGACTCACTTCGGGCTCATCCACACCAAGCTTACCCTATTTACAGCAACTAACACTGAGACTACTCAGTAACTGCACTTGTGGGAACGGTAGCAACTCTGTTAGAGCTCAGTATGTTGTCTGCATCTCATGCAGTGTCACCACTCACCACATGCAAAGGTAACTCAAGCAGTCTCCAAGGAAATCTCCCAGTCAGCTATCTGCAGTCAGAAAAACAGCTATAAATATGTCTTGAAAAAAAAGCTCCTTCTCTGTACATACACAACTCAGAAATGAATGTGAATGAATGCAGCCCAAATTGCAACTTTGAGAAAATTCAGCTAAATAATGTGCATGCTAAAATGATGTGGAAGGAGGGACCCTCACAAAGAAGTTTGGTACAACACAAAACCCGAGACACATCGACAGAAGGACTCACTGCTCATACTCTCTAGAAAGGACAAAAATAAACACTAGAGGAACTAGAAGTGTGGGGGAAATGGCATAAGTATAAAATTTCCATGGTACAGTCCAATGGAATGGATGAAGACAAGAATGTCTTACAGCTCATGAAAATAAAAGCCAAATTAACTGCTTGTCCCCATGGTTTCTTACTTGAAAGGCACAGTACAATAAGGTATCATGAAAAACTAAAGGGGCGACTACAGTGGAGTCAGGCAAAGAATAGTTTTTAATGGGAAGGTGGGGAGGGTAGGAGAAAGAGGGAACAAATTAAAACCATGGCTGTCTCCCTGGACTGCATGGCATAAATTGAGCTGGAATTCAAGATGTAGCAATATGGCATCAACAAGGATCTGTGAGGATATTTTCAGAGGACACTGGCCCACAAAATTAGTTTCTCGGAATTCCAGAATAGCAGACTCCCACCAGCCTTCATGCTGGCACTTGCTGGATTTCGCACTTTATTTCACAGCGACCTACAGATCATCCTTTCCAAATGGCTTGAATATGCTGAGCACATCTGCCCAACTCCAGGACCCCAAGACTCCAACTCTATGGGGACAGTCTTAGCAGCAACTTGACTATCATGTGTCTTTGCTGGAAGAAACAGGACTGAGGCCATGTATGAGGAACTTGTCAATATGGCCCCATTCCTATCATACACACAACAAATCTGAGTTTCCTGTCTTTTTGGCAAGTCACCCAGCTAAAGCAGTTATATTTACAAGCCTCACTGCCCCCCAAATCAGCTAATTCAGAAGATGTAGGGACAATCTTTTAAACTGGACTAGCAATATTCAATTAGTTAAACATAAGCCTGTTTGCAGCCTGCTTTTTACTTCCTGGGAGATGTACTGTCTCATACACGGTAAAGTTGAACACACACTGAAGTGCATGTTCCTTACCTAGGAGAAGACCAGCAGCCTACCTACAGGGGAACAGCAGAGTTCCCCTGCCACGGACAGGGGTTTCAACACACCATCACCAGACCAAACAAACATCTAGCTGGATTGCCATGACCATCAGCTGGTCAGGTAGGAAAACCTGGAACATGCCTCAGAGCAGATCTTCTACTGATACCAGGAGAGTTGCTGTATGCTTTTTGGATTGGCTTATCCTCCTATTATAAACTCCCTGCAGCTTTTCTAAAGCTAAACACCCTAAATGAAAGGCCCTTGGCAAGATCTGATTAATTTAGTTATTAATTTCTGCTTCTATGCTTGTCTTGCTTATTTTTATGGGTGGTATTTAATCTTCATCATTCCCACACTTTTTTTTTACCAAGAGTTGCAAAATTTTGCCCATCCTCTTCATTTTTTCTTGAGAAAAGAGTGTGCCATTTGCTTCCCTCTTCCCTGCCATTACTTCCTGTTTCTGCATGATCTGCAGATGCTTACAGTGTGTCTGGAGCAGATCCTTAAGGAGGTAATTTTGTGGAGCAGACGTCCTATTGTTAGCAAAAGCTGGTAGACAAGGCTACTTTCCTTTCAAGAAATAGAAAAACAATAGTTAGTTTTGATTGTTTCTGTTTATCGTCCACCAAACACTGTTACCTGATGAAAAAATAGCCTCTCTTCCCTCTGGCCAGCCTGACTTGTAGTGACGGAAGACAGGGAAGCACTCAATCCTTCCCTCAGAGTAATTGCCAGTAAGTCCCAGCTGGCCTTGCTCCATCTAATTCAAGGGGTCTTGGGAAAAGCATCAACCAGGCAATGGTGACAGAAGCAGGGTATTTCACACCAGTGTTTCAAAAAATCTGCAGCAGTAACCTAACACGCCTTCAAAGGAAAAGCAGCAGCAAGAGCAGGTTGGAGCCTGGAGAAGAGGGAGGCATCTGAAAGCCCAGGGAGCTGAGACAAATACACCCAACCACAAGCCACTGCTTTCAATTAAAGTATTGATTTCTTGTGTATATCTGCCCCCATCTTCCTCGCAATCATTTTCATAGATGTACCTGAAAAAGGAGGTGAGTGGTTCAAGATGAAGTGGGATACATGCCTGGCTTCTGAAGACTTGCTTATCCATGTTGCAATCTCTCAATTGCAGGACTTTTGGCAGAAGTGTATTTCTGCAGCAGGATTTCTGTGCTTAGAGCCAGTTGCATATGGTTATTGTGAAGATTGAAGAAGGCAGGCAGTGCAAGCTGTCATCCTTGTCTGCCTGACATCACTTGTTCAGTTTGTTTGTTGTTTTGGTTTTGTTTTAACTGTGATGTAGGATGTTTTCAGAAAAAAACTTTTATGTGAAAGTATAAATAAAATTATCTTATTCAAACTCAGTTTTCTTGTCTTACTCTTCTTATTCAATCTTCATTTGCATTTATTTCCTTCTTCATTTGATCTGTGCTCTCCATGTCTACTCTACTCTTTCCTGTACTCATGGCTTTACTCAGGGTTATTTATCAGCTCTTTCCTGTTCTTAAAAGGCAATCTCTCTCTTTTTCTCCTTCTAGCATTCACACCCACATTTTCACTTCCACCCCCTAACTGTCACCCATGTCTCTTCATCATTTCCTTCTCTCTCTTCCTTTTCTTACTTGTATTTATTTCTATAACTCTACTGAAAAATAAAGAAAAGAAGGGAAAACTGCTGCCCAGCCCAGCAGGGGAGGCAGAAGTGAGTGGGTAGGGAGATCTAGTGGAATGCTGACAACCCAGGATGGGAGGATGGGCAGAAGTTATTTTTCTGCTGTTAGCAACCATGCTTTCCTTTTTCATTTGTGATCACTGTTGTTTTCTGCCTTTCAGTTTCTCCTAAAGGATGTGCTATGGTATTAGTACTGTAACAGAAATCTTTCATTCCTTAGAGGTGAGATGTTGTAACCAAAGAGAGAATGGAAGTCAAGTCTAAATGCACCCAATGTAATGTTCAAGTACCTAAACTAGCAACTCTCATAGGCTCACAACTGAGACAATGGAGATAAAAGCAATTTCAGAAGGAGTCAAGCCTTTTCTTATTCCACTGACTATGTAGGAAGATTAGGAAATCTACTTCTTACTAGACAGCACCTACGGATAGGCAGAAAAATATCCAAACTCAAAGATATGGGCGTCAGAGAAGATCCAATAGGAACCAAAGATCAAATGTCTCTTAAACTCACCTTTTTGCATTAGACTACACTGCCTCAGACATTCAGAGGCCACAGAGGGCTGGTTCTAATACACGTGTGTAGATCTCAGGTGTCTCTGTTGGGGCTGGGTACGATGTTTGATCCTCAGACTACAACCCAGCTGAAAGCAGGCTAAGCCACTGAGATGGAGCTTGTGCTCATGATGACCAAAGAGATCCACCATAGAGTCTTTCCTCACCAAGACTTGGTAATAACCAGACAAATGCTGGAAAAAAATGCTTCTGTGATGCACCTGAAATCGTCTTCATCAATATGCTAAATCTCTGCAACAGATTCATCAGTGGGGTATTTAATTTACATTTTTAAGAGACTACAATGCATCTGCAGCTGTAGCAGAGAAGGAGATTGGATACATAGTGAGAAATGTACTTGGAAGGGATATTGTTACACATACTAATTGCACATACTTTGATATTTTGTTTTCCACAGTTTAGGAGTGCTCCTTTTCCCAATAAAGAGTTTCTTAAAAGAACAGTAAAGAGTTCCTATTACAGTGCTGGAGTACTTGAAAAGCAGAAGGTCAGAAGCAGAGAGGAATTGTTTGCCATAAAACCTGGGTGGAGACCTTACATGGTTTTAATAGGCATCAAGCTATATTGAACCTTTTATATTGATCATTTTTAGTGCCATCAAACACCTCCCTGACTGAAGAGCTTCTTGTGTTATATTTCTGTGAACTTAAGGAATTAAAGCCAACCCAGTGGCCCCACCAGAGGCAGCTCTGAAGCTCCCTCCTCAGTGCAGTCTTTTGCCAGGCACTCAGTGAGTTCATGCTTCTTGCCCAAACCGCACATGCAGCTCTGAGACAGCAAGTGTACGTGCTGCCTTCATCCCCACCACAGCGAGGGTGGGATCTGCCCCTGGCCTGGCCTGGGCTCAGGCTGAGGAAGGGAAAAATGTCATTGCAGAGAGAAATCGCTGTTTCTGTAGCAATAGTAGGGGGAACAGTTAGGATTTGGGAAGGGGAAGGGGCATTTTGTAAAGGGATAGACATATAGGCTTCAAATCTGTATGGATCTAAGCTTCATTAACTGCACAGTTCACAGAATGATGCATTTGTCTTTATTCTGGCAGCTCATGGGCCAGTGACGGTCTCCTATGAAGAAAACATAACAGAGTGAGGCCCTTAATGTCTTTGGGAACCTGAAGGCATTATTACAACACAGTATTTGGGCTGTACACTCAGGGACACTTCAGAGCAGCAGTCATAATAACCCTTCAATCTAAGCAAACCTGCTCAGGCAGCTCTGCCGTACTCCCATAGCCCGCTCCACTGGGCCAGGACCGATACCAGGGCTGCAGCTGGAGACTGTCCTGGCCAATCTTTCTCAGGTGGCAAAGCCTTGCTGAGAGGCCTTCTGCTTATAAAAATCATCATGATGGCTCTGGTTGGGATCTTCCCATGCACCAGCCAGCACTGAGCTAATGCTGCATTCTCATCACTTGCATCCCAAGTGCTTTTAGGGAACCTGGGTGAGATCATCAATGGGTCCAAGAAAAACTCCATTATAATGAACAGAGCTGCTTTGGCTGATGGCAGCTGATCACCTGTTGCAAAAGTACTTTGTTCATCCACTACTGAAACTCAGCCAGCTCAGGCAAAAGCTGCCAGAAGGCAAAAGATTGTGTGGTAAATTTTGAGATGGGATGCATGAAAGCACAAAGGCAATTTTTTGGTGTAATTTAACCAAGAAACTAGAAAGGGTATCAACCTGTTCATGAGGAAAGTGTCTGCTAAGGAATGAGCAAAGGTAGCAGCCAGGTTTACAGCAATGTCTGGATAGGACAGCAACGCCCAGCGTGCAGGGGTGCCCAGGGGACAAGCTGAGCAGGGACATGCAGAGCCATCTATTCTGCTACTTTGGCTGCTTGTGTGCCACACCACAGATCCCCACCCAGGCAGCAGCTGAAAGCCCCACCATGTCTCCTCTTCAAACCTTCATCTGTCAGGTGTCAGGTGAGCCAAAGTCCCACACTTGGAACTGTGCGCATGTAATCTGAGGAGAAATATCCCATTAAACAGGTCACTAACAGGTCACTATTGCACATTTGCAGCTAAATGATCTCCTTTTCAGTTGTTTGTTACAGACCTTTCAAGTTATATTCACAGAAAAGTACTGGGAGACAAACCTTCCATGAAAATTTTGTTTCAGCCCTCAGTCTGTTTTGCATATGCCTGAGCAGATGGGGATGGGCTGTCCTTGTTGTCCAACATGTTAATGGGGAACCTTCCTCCAGGGCTGTGGGACAGACCAGGAAGTCATGGACCTTGTTCTAGAACAGAAGGAAGGTGAGGAGCAGGATCAAAATCCCTGAAACCAATAGGTCCCTTTAATCAAAGAGAGTGTCCACAAAATCCTCTGACACACTTTCAGCCCACCTCCCCCAAATTACATCAATAGTCTTAATATTTATTCTAGAGACTAAGTTAACTGCTACCACAAATTTCATTCTCACCACTCCATCCATCTCTGAATTCTGTCACCATGACTGAGGCAGCCCAAGCCTGCTCTGTGGGCTGCTTCCCCTCCCATCCCGCCAGGAAACAGGAGAGTTATGATCCATGCCCAGGCTCCATATGCACCAATGAAAACTCCAATAAAGTGAGGAGACACAAGACAAGATGCTGGTCTTTTCCAAATTAAACAAACAGGGGAAAAGAGATAGTTTTAGACTGATATATGTGTCATTAACTCAGTATCCGTTTCAGTATTTCTCACCTACAAAACCCCACATGACATTTCAAAAAAAACCCCACCACAATTGTTTGCCCCAGTTTTCGATGCTAGTATCTCTATGTAGAAAAAAAATAGTCTACCACTCATGAAAAAAAAAAAATAGAAGGGAGTGGGGGAAGGACATTATTTGAAGGACATTGTTTAATTCATATGATAGATGTGGTTAGAAACAGTTATAGAAAAATCTTCCCCTTTTCCTAACTGAAACCTCCCAACTTTTCTTAGGGTGATTAAGTCATTATTTTCTGAAAAGTCCAAGATTTTCAGGAGGCTGTCATCTGGATATGACCAAATGTGGATCTCTATGTCCCAGTTGTCTGTGGTGAGACTACAGTAAGCAAGAGAAAACACACATTTTGGGCGATTTTTTTCAGTATATAACATCTTCAAAAGAATTGTTTGTAATTATTTAGAAGACACTCAGAAGCAAGGCAGGTGGCCACCATTTATAGTACAGCTTCTAAATATCAGTTTCTGGAGTTGTGGGGGTTTGGATGGTTTTGTTTTGGTTTGATTTGGTTTGGTTTTTGAGAGAAGTATCTTCAGCATCAAACTGATAAAGGCAAGAACCTAGAACCTTACCTGACACAGGTAAGAACAAAAGGAGAATTCTCCCTGGTCCTACCCCAGTGAATTCAGATATCACTTCCCTTCAGTGCTTTCCTCTGTTTAATTTTATTCTTCCCAGCCAAAGCGCAGTCAAAACCATCAACTGAGAGAGGTTTCCAGTAAGGCAAATGATCACATGGAAAAACTCTTAATATCAATGGAATTTGGGATTAATTTCTTGAGAGGAGATATTGCCCTTTCTTGATGTCTGGAATTTAAAGACAGATTCTGGGCAGCAATCTTTTGGACCACTGATGCTAGGGAAGATGCCATCTCACCACCAAGATGAAGCCTTTGTGAGTATACCCATTTCCTTCATCAAGTCTAGAACATCCCCTAGAGTTTTTCCAGTACTTCTTATTGCCATTCTTCCATAAAAATGGGGGAACACAAACCTTGTAAATACAGTATCACTGATTAATAATGGTGGCATTTTTTGCTCTGCTTTGAACATTCAATTCATACATGGTAATATTCAGATGACTTACACACCTTCAAAACTCAGAGATATCACTTTCCCCCACAGGTCCTTCCAGAGCTACCTCTCCTCTCCAGCAGCTCCAGGTGAATGCAGATCCAAACATGTTTTCTGCCCCACAAGATTGACTTCCAAACACCTAACCTGAATGCCATTAAAAAACAAGTGGTCTTGCAAGATAATGCCCTAAAGAATTCTACAGAGCTGACCTGATGCTATTGCTTATTATTCAAACAAACTTTTTCCTTGTGTTTGATGATAGAAAGTCTCCATTGCAATGCCAGGCATGGGATGAGGCCAAGTTACATTCAGGGACCCATGAAACCAGTAACATTAACTGGTTTTCCATTAACCCAGTAACATACATGAATGCATTTGAATGTCTCATAGAACTAAGAAAATATCTACACTACTCACTCTTTTTTGGAAAAAAACAGAGTTAAATGTATTACTCCATTTTCTCTGATTTATTTCTATCTCAATAGATAATGGACTTTTTCTCATACTGCATTTCTTTTAGAAAAACACCTCTAGGGAATAAATAGACATCCCTTGTCCCACACTGCTCTGTGCTAAAGCTCTCTGATGGCTCCACACATCTCTCTTCTTGCTTGTTAATAACATAATGTTGGCTGCTCCTTGTCACTTTCACTTGCAAAATGTCATTAAGAGGCAACAAAAAATAGGAATAGTTCTTGGTGCAGCCTTTCCACATCAGCAGTTGCAGCGACTGATCAGAAGAAAGCTACCTGTGTTAGAAGGTGGGGAGCACATGGGCTGTGTTACAAGGTGATGGTAGATAACAGCCCACTTAATAAGGACAGTTTTGAGACCTGTGCTCTTGGAAAAGAGAGGTAGAAAAGTGTCATGCAGCTCTGTCTAGGAACTGATCATTTGATTACTTTTGTGACCCGTGAAGATTCACAGAAGAAACATTTTTCTCCAGAGGGCTAAAAAAATCTCATCTCAGTAAATGACCAAAGCCAGGGCTACATCTAACACATCAGAGATCTGTTTGCACTGCAGGTTGGAACTGCCCATGAAGCAGGTCAGGAGAACAAATTAGCTTAAACACACGAGTCCTATGATACAGTATGGTTGTATGGTGCTTATAGGCACAGAATTCACAAACACAAAGTCATATTAAGATAAAGGCTTTGGAATCAGTATTATATCACTCAGTGTTCCTGTGAACCGTGTCAAGGATTATCTTGTCTTCACAAAACCCTCATGTCAACTCTCCTCACAGGGTGTCAAAAATGCAACTGGAGCAAACAGGAAGAAAGTCTACTGCTGCTTCAGGGTTGTCCCATCCCTGGAAGTGTTCAAGGCCAGGCAATCTGGTCTAGTGGTTTTCCAAGGTGCCCCCACCCATGGCAGGGGGCTGGAATGAGATGGTGTTTAAGGTCCCTTCCAACCCAACCCATTCTATGATACTGTGATTCTATGATTATTTGTCCACTGTTGTGACCCACAAGGAAGCAAATATTGCAATTATTTCGTACAGCAGATAATGTCCTAATTAGTCACAGCAAGAGGATTCAACAGCAAACAGGAGAGAGATGGATGGCATCTGGAATAATTTCTAATGATCAAACAGCTGAAGTAGCTAAGTAGCTTGGAACAGAGAGCTCTGATTAAGGGATTTGTGAGAAGACGGGACGGTGAAAAACCTGTAGAGTAATTGTAATAGAGCAAGCAGAAGGCAGGAGCACCAGAAGCAGGAATTAGAAGTGGTAAAAATATAAGTAAGGTTTTGAGCTCTTGAGGTGCCCCTGCACTTTATGGACACCCTGCAGTGAGGATTTGGAGGCAGACAGAAAACCAATGGAGAATTGCAGTGTGAGTAACAGAGCAAATACTGTTCTCTCTTAATAAAATCCAAGTCATATCTTATTTTTGTTGACAGGAGACAGTGATTTCAAGCAAGTTTTTCCCATTTATGCTATTATCAATAAGATCAAAATCCAGACCCAGAAGAAGCCAGGATACATTATAATCAGCTCTTTGAAGTTCAGGGAACAAAACGCAGGCTGATTGCAAACAAGGGAAGGAGCACTCTAATCAGTGTACCTTTTCAGATTAAGATGTATTTAAAGATTTCCAAATAAGTGGAGTCATCAGGTGAGTAGAAAAGGATACATTCAGACCCGGTGAAAAATAATATCCTAATTTTCCTACTCCTTGGTTAGAAAAAGCTCTATTTATCTTAAGAAAGATAGGTTGAGTGACATCAGATACACAGGTTAGGAAGGATTTTTTTTTATTTCTGGAAGAATTTTTTTTCTTTCATAAGGAACAGCAGGCTTTAAAGATTTCACGATGCATGTAAAGATATCAATCTATCATTAAAACATAAGTAAAACTTAACACAGCTCAGCGTAAAGAATTTTCTGGAATCTATCTGCTAGTGTAACTCACCCTTAAAAATCAGCAGTTAAGAAGGAAAGGGTTTGCAGAGAGCAATTATAATTTAGAATGAAAAGCGGAGGTTAATAGGCAGTGAGTAGAACAATTTAAATAGGGGAGAAATATCAATACTATCTTTATATTTGTAAAACTGGAAATTACATTTTTAAATTTTATTCTCTACTGAACTATGGAAACAGTCAGAATAACAACAATCATGTAATTTTAGGTCAGATTCTAACCCAAACACAATCTTGCACAGTAAAAGAAGGGATGATTGCCTAATGTCTTTCCAGCAAACAAACTTTAAATCTGCTCCCATGCCTGCTGTGGAAGTTCCCTGCAATACTCCTTGGCTTGCATTTATGTGAATTGATTGAAAGTCCCCGAATGCTACATTAGCCAGTCTCCACATGCTGCATAAAGATGAGCACTCAGACAGCAATTAATAATAACTCTTGGCATCAAGTAGAACAGATAATATCTAAGGCTGACACTGGTAAGGAAATTAAATGTTATATTTGGCAAGAAGTTTCTAAACAGACCATAAAGGCTTAGGTGCTTTAATGCACATTTGTTTAAATGCCTGTTCCTTTTTCCCCCTCTGCTGTGCTGTAGTCCTTGTAGTCTGTAGTTTGGTTCATTCAGAATTTCATGGCGTATGTTTTTTCCCTGGAAACACATTTCTGGGTAGCTTCCATTGCACACCCTTTCTCCACCCAACCAGATGACAATGAGTTGCTATGTTTTTTTCTTGGAAAGACACTTGGAAACCAGGGGAGGGAGGAAGTCATTCTTACGTAAGAAAGAGGGAAAAGGAGAAGATAGTGATGGCAGTGTATCTCACTGAGGATCCTAAGGGACTAAGAAGCATGCAAGTAATGCAAAATATTAATCATTTCATTAGCTAATATGAAGATGGTACTAATAAAATCCATTGTCCAAATGCAGATTGCTTTTAGAAACAAAACCTAAGGGATTCATCTCTCCTCCTTTTGATGGGCTTTTGCTGAGAACAAGAATATGGGGAAATTTAATTTTCCAAATAATCTGCTTTCTAATCTGTGAATTTGAATTTCTCCTAAACACTTATTTTGTAACAAAAAAGCAAACAAACAAACAAACAAACAAAATTAAATCCCTGAGAAATTCCCTCTGGGATTTTGCTATTATTATCCATTTGCCTCTCAGAAATGTCACTGTCCTTTCATTCACTCTGTTATGTCCTGAGCTTGTTTTCTTCTCAAGACAATCCTCAGTGAAATTCTGGGGCCACTCACCAGGATGTGTTACCATTATTTTCTCTCTTGATATTTCTGCCTGCATCAGTGCATTGAGCTGTAATGTTTTAGTTTGGATCATGAGTGCACTTTTGGAAGGAGTTGTCTTGCAGCTGTCTCCACTTACCGTAGTCTACAAGGCACTCAAGACACGTAGTCTACAAGTCTAAAAGTGCACAGGACCAGGACAGAGGTGCCTCATAAGCATTGAAATGCATTTAGTTTGGACCCGGGGTCACCACCATCACTTGCAGTACAAACCACTCCCATCAGCTCTCATCGCTTCCCAGGACAGATATAACCTGCACGAGGTCTGGGCACACTAAGACTGAACAAGTCAGTGGGATCCCAGCCTTTGTGCTGATTGGCAGTACAGAGTCCTGGGGTGTCAAAATCAGTGAATATCTGGGCTAGAATAGGAGGGCTGAAAGCCACCATGGCCTGCAGGGAGGGGGAGCAGCAGTGATCAGCCTTGTCTTTCCTCCCAAGAGCTCCTACTGCATCCCTACCAGCCTGATTGGCCTTCAGCTTGGAACTTTGCCACCTTTGGAGACTGCTCAGAGAACCACTAATGTATCAAGCTCAATGGAAGCATCATTGCAAAAATCAAACCCCTTTTTTCCTCATTTAATTGGATGCAAACTTAGTTTCTTGCTTGAAATTTGGCAGAGAAGATAGGAATATCAGAATTAGTCTACTAACTACAGCATTTTGGGAAGTCATTTTCACTGGTGCAAAGCAGGAAAGTAAAAACCCTCCCATGTAGATTCAGCAGGATTTTGGATCTGTTTTCTCACAGGTTTAAAGAGTTAAATTGCAAAGCACAGGAGGAAGAGTTCCTGTCTTTTCTTCCTTGATAAGGCACTTAGAAGTATTTAAATTAATCTTTTCAAGAGCCAAAACATGGGCTTATAGAAGATCTTAAAATGCTCATACAGGCTCATTGATCTAAAAATATTGAGAGGTTTTTGTCTGTTTTCTTTAATTAGCAGGACTCTGATTATCAGTTTCATGCACAGCAGCTGTATTTTTATGAATCAACAGAATTTCTACCAAAGCTTCTTTGACTGAAGCCACCAGATTATCAAACTGGTTTCGGTCACGGTGGTGCCACTGAAGCCTATGAAGGACTTCTGTCTGTAGCATCTGGGGACCATAACCCAAGTATTTTCATGCTCTACTCAATGCAGTGACACATCAATGAATTTTGAATGAAATCATGTCACAAATGTGTAACCTCCTTAATCCTATGCAAACTAACAAATAAACAAAACCTTAAAAACAAGAAGAAAAATATATCAACCTAATCAATAAATGGGTTGGTGGTACTGTAAAGAAAAAAATCCTTTTCTGCTTTCAAATTTCGCTACCAAATCCAAAAATGCTCTATTTCTTAGTAACATGGTTTTAAAAATAATACTCTATTGCTAAATAAAGTGGTTGTTACATAATAAGAATATGCTTAAATAACCAAGATTGTCCCTTTTATTTTGTACGGTGAAGCAATTATTCAGTCATGATGAATATTTTCCAAGAACAACTGATCCAAAATTATTCTTTCTGCAGCATTGTTCTATTGATTAGTTCAATTATTTTAAATAAAAGTGATGTGCTATATTTTCAGAGCAACAGGCCACACAGATCTTCACAGAGCACCCAGGACAGTGTCTTCCATCTGTCTTGTCCACAGTTCTGCTGGGAGACTATGGGCAGTCCAATGCTTCACTTACTACTTGGAGCAACCTTCATGTGAAGTAAAGTTACTACACTTCAAGAATATTTCTCACATAAATACAGTGAGGTTTAGTAACTCCTGTCTAGGATGAGCTGCAGGTTCAGGATGAATTGTACCAGTGAACCAAACATTAATTGACTATCAATCATGCTCTCTGAACCTAAGCAAGAGCTATCTTGTTTTTAAATAGAGCACATTTAGGTAGAAAAGAGTATAAAATGTATTAAATGTTATGTCAGCAGCATTCAGAATAATCTGCTCTAGATTTTTGTACTCAAAATATTTGAGAAATACGGGTTTGAGGAAGGAAAAAACCAATAATGTAACATTTATGTAAGTATTACAGAGTCCTTAAGTGGAGACAGGCAATTGAGCCAGCAATGCCATGCTGCTGGGGGAAACCAACAATCCCCATGGCAGAAAGCAGTCAGAAGAGGGTCAGTATAATTGTCCAGTAACAGGGTACAAGTATGGGGTAACATTTGCTCCCTGCAGCTGCAGCAATGAGAGCTGCAGGTGTTGCAACAGAGGGGCAGCCTCCTGGTTCTGCAGCAGGGTCCAGGGAGGTAAAACCTCCTCTTCCTCACACCCTCATCTCTTCATGCGGCTCCCAGTCCCCAGAAGCTGCTGAGACTTTTGCACATGGAGAATTTTATCTCAGTGGGTGTATTTTGTCTGAAGGGAACAGCTGCTGTAGCTCCTAAGCAGAGGTCAAATATGTTTTAAAAGAGGCTCCCGGCCCATGAACTCTGAAACACAAGGTCAGCCAGCGGTCCCTTTATTTCCAGAGTAAGATGAGCCATTGTAGGGGTGAATAAACAAGACTAGCTGATACGAAGCTCATTATGATGCCCGTACCAATTTTTGTTCAGGAAAGTAAACCTGATCTCTTGGAAACAATATCTCGGGCTTTTATACAGTAATTATAGAGAACTAAGATCAGTATTTTTAAATGAAAGTGATGACAATGCTTTATGGAATGAGTAGCAACAGAACTGATTTAGATCCTTTATACTGCTAATGAAATGTGAATAAGTAGGAGTCTCATTATCTGCACTTTAGTGTATGCCTTAAATTGTTCATTATTCTACCACTTAGTGAATTGGTATCTCTGCATATAAGTGATCCTAACGGTTTTTACACAAAAACTTTCCATCTTTGTTTAGAAAGTGGTGTTTTAATGATTATATTTTGGTTATAAGCATAGTATCTGTATACTATCTGTATACAATGCCTAATGGTTTGCAGCTTCAAAGAAAAATGGTTTCAACAAAACTAGATATTTTCTGAGAGAAAAAAATCCTGTGATTTATACAAACCCTTTTTACTATGCAATAATTAGCATTTTCCAAACATTCACTTGGAAAATGAGACTTTTAAACAACCTAAATCTCTTGTATTCCTATTGCAGAGAAAGGAGAACAGAGACAGTAACCTCTTGACCACCTGTTTGCAAAGAAAAGACCAGGCAAAAAGAAAAAAATCGTTAGAGGATGAAGTCTAAACCATGGGTTATTGCAGGAGGCATCCTCCTATTCTGTATGCCATAGTTCAGCATCTTGCTTTTCCTGTTTCCTGTACTCTTCACATTTGTTCCTCCTGAAGTCCTTCGTTCAGGACTTCCCATCCTGAGGAGGAGATGGCACAGATCAGTTTATGCTGGAGAGGCTAACCCACCTATCAATACACCTAATAAAATAAATAATAACAGCATACAATTTTTTCCCAAAGCTCCAAGCAACCCCGACAGAACCTCTTCCAAGTGTGACAGGACTGGATTTAAGTACATTTCCTTCATAGTTAATGTGATGCCTCATTGTTTAATTAGATCTGCTGGATGTCTCTCTGCCATCTGCTCCCTTCCAAGAGCCAGCACCTGTCAGCATAAGCTTCAACACTGACTCCAGTGACCGGCAGAATATACTTCCTCCTGTCTAAGAGGACATATATTGTTGTTTCCTAAGAAACCATCACCTGGGGGTGTCCTCCACAGCAGAAAATAGAGTACCCTAACTTTGATATTTCAGTTGGATTCTTCTTGCTGTACAGTATCAGAAAAGTGGGAAAAAATGATAAGAGAGAGTAAAGACAAATATTTTAAGGCTCCTGGAAAATGCTAAAAGTTAAAAGAAAAAAACATTCTTAGGAATAAAACACACCCCTGTTTGTATTTAATAGGCTTTATATCTTCAAATGCTTTGCTCACAGCTTAGGCACGCAGCTGGAAAAACCAGCATGCACAGTATCACTTTACCTCCCAAGTGACTCCTCCACTTGGAGGGGTTCTCCTTGGCCACCTTTCTCTCACGGTTAGGATTTGGATAGCAGTGCTGCTGGGACAGGAATCTGGAGTCTGGCACTCTGGGCTCTTTCCACATCAGATCCCGACACAGGTCCCTGCTGAGGGCCTCTCTTACCATTAATGACTCCGAAGCCTGAGGGCATTTCTCCATTTCACATCTGCTGGCAAACAGACCAGTCCAGCTGGGCCTTCTCACACGAAAGCCACCTGTGTATTTCTATATGACATGACCTCATACATGACAGCAGTAATTCACCTTCTGCTGATGCACTACCAAAATCACACATGGCACACTGGCTAAGTCAGCCAGCCACCAAACACACACATCTGCAAACAGGACACCTGTCCTTTCCTTGCCTTCTTTTCTTCGTTTTGTTTGGCCATAGTTTCTATGTCTCACATATATGTCCCTGTAAGCTTCCAGATGTCGGGAAAGCTCATTGTTTGAAGGATTGCATGAAGGGAGGTTGTTTTCCTAACACCAAAAACTAATTTGGAACCAGGAGGCAGTAAGATTCATTTTAAGAGGACAGGTGACATCCAGTCTGCATTGGTTTGCTGGAAACAAACCATTCATCCAAAATGCACTGTTTTGGGATTTCTCAGGTGAAATCCTAGCCCCATCAAAATCAGTGGGCATTTTCCCAGTGCCTATGCATTCACCACAACATTTCTTGTGCAGAGGACATGGAAAATACCAATGTTTTCACACACAACACACACAGCAAGCAAAAGCTTTAGAGCAAAGGAGAAAATTAATTCAAGTTCTACTATACCATGTTTTATCTACAGGTAACACTTAAGAAAGGCTCAGCCAGCACTGGGACATCATGGTGATAGCTGCTGTTCTAATTAAATATCACCTTTGAGATTATTCCTCACAGACAAAAAGAGCCAACAGATACCAGTTTCTCAAACATACAGTACTTAGATGAAGCTCTGAACAACATTTGAAGGTTAAATAACATAATCTAAGAGTTTGATCCATGGTTGCCGGTACCTCATGAGAATTTGCTATTCCTTCCTCATATAGCATGAAACCACTTCACCTTTCATGCCTTTGAAAAAGAGCATTATTGTGCCTCTAGCTTTTTGTATCTGTTGAGCTTTAAGCCGCTTTTTCTTTTTCTTTGACATTTCACTGTTTCTGCTAAACATTTGTTTAACCCACATTTTTAAATTTGTATAGCAAGAGCCATTTCATCTCTGTTCATCTGGTAGATCACTGCTATGTGAGGGGGCTGCAAGTTGAAAAGTTAAACTTTCTAGATTTTCTAAAAATTAAAGAAATGAAACAAACAGATGATTTCCCCCCCCTCAAATCTGTGCTTTCTTGGAAAAGTCAGTAAAATCACATAGCTCTATCTTGGTGAATGTATTTGCGTTCCCAAGTAACAGAGCTGAATTCAGGTGTTGTTATTTATCAATGCATTTTTGGGCACTAATCCAAGCTTAGAGGAATATTGGAACCAAAACAAAACTCATCTTTCCAGAATGCTTAAAGCAATGGCCTAATTTTGTGAAAGGGAATAGGACGTGTGCCTTCAGCTTCAGCAAGCAATGAGTTCTATCAACAGTTGTCATGAATGAATTTGAATATACACAGGTGTCCAAAGGTACCTAGCAGGTTTCCAAAGGCTCTAGGGGTCTAAATACCTCTGAAGTCAATGCTGGAATGGGAACAGGACATTTCTTAAAAGACACAGCAGACATCTGAAAGCAGCTGGTTTTCCAAACACTCAGATGGAAAACCAGAGTTTTGTTCTTGGAAACTCTTCTCCTACAGGATTATGATCTCCAGTTGTTGCTGAAGTTCCTACAGAGAAGATCTTCAGGATTCTTCCTCCATCGTGTCACAACAAGGACCTTGCAGGCAAACCTCGCATTTTTGGAAGCCGCTATCTTTTGAAAAATTAATGACCTTTAAGATCTTTTCAATAAGTTCTCTGATCAGTATACATCATTTGCTGTTTTATTCTTTTCAAATACAATTTGAGCAAATGTCCAGACATATTTTTGCTCCATGTTCCATAATGTCTTATCTTCGATTAGTCCATTAGTGTCCTGTAGACAGCAGAACATTGGAAACAGCAAATATTAAATAGAGAGGAAATAATTACATCTAATTCTGTAAAATTTATACTTGCAGATCACCAGTGTAAGAACTAACAATGCAGAGATATTGTAGTTCCCATTGCAGTGCTGCATATCACACTTTCAGGAATTTCACTCTCCTTACACCCAGGGAGAAGCTAGGGCCTGTACATTCCTCGAGTTACAGGAAGTTAGGCACAGCTTCCCTTGCAATAACTGGCCTGCAAGATGCTTATTTACTTCCAGGGCTGGGATATACATTTTGACTTGTGACCATGGAATGTTTATTAGACACCTAAGGCTTATCCTTCTGCTATTAGCATTTTTTACCATTTGCACTAAGCTGATACAAAAAGAGAAAAAAATATCTTGTGGCAGCAGGCTGGTGGAAGGTGGGTATCCACCTCTATACAAATATTAGTCCACAAACATAGATGATTTCTATGAGGGATCAAATTTCCAGCTCCCTCCAGCTACTTCCTGGGAGTTATTGTCAGCATCCAGGTCCCAAAAGGAGATGCTGCAGCAGTTAATTCAGAATTGAATTTTCTCCCTGATCTCCATTTCTGAAAGCTTATTTTACATCACAAAGCCTCCCACCCCAGACCTGTGGAGTTGTAAAGACATACTTGGGATTACAGCTATGCTTTATTATTCACAGACATGTTTTGACTCTGTTTAAGCCCTGTTAAGAGCAGCAGAGATTACAGGTTACACAGTGCACTCCATTTGTGAGAAAGAACATTTTAAAGCCCATTTTACAATTTCTTCTACTTTAAGACTTCAGATATATATTATTTGATGCTTTTGTCTGTAGCAATTTGACCTGTATCAGCTGGCTGCGTCTTACTGGACAAAATTAAAAAAAAAAGGAAAAGACAGATTCCATGGGGGCTGCTACTCACCGATGGAAATCATAGAAAGGCTTGGGTTGAAAGGGATCTTACAAATCAACTAGTTTCAACCCCCTTGCCATGGTCGCAGATGTCACTCACTACATCAGGTTGCTCGGAGCCTCCTCCACCCTGGCCTCGAACACTTCCAGGGATGGGGTACCACAACTTCTCTGAAATGGCGCTACATGCTTTTGGGTTTTGTTCAATGAAAACTTCTGTGGCAAAAATAAACCTCAACACTTGTCTCTGAGTCATGAACCAGTTTTCATTAACTGAGAGTTACAATGGAAAATTTTCAGCCAGCCTTAATCATACCTATCAGCAGGTCCGTAAGGATCTCCCTGAGTTTGTGCCAGACTATCACTTTAATACCAGGATACTGGCTGAAATTCTAACTAAAAATAGAACGATAAATTGTTCAAGTACAAACGCCATAAGGACTAAGCAGAAAGGCTATTGCAAAGGAAATCAAGGCTTAGCATTCTATCCAAAATTCCATCGGCGTGGAAAAAAAAATCAGGGCTGAAACAGAACTAAGTGATGATATTTTATTGGAGGTCCAGAAACAATTCGAGAAAAATCTTCATTATTTAGCAATTAAAATAAGCAACAGAAATTTAAATAGAATCATAGAATCATTAAGGTTGGAAAAGATCATCCACACCAACCTCTGACTGAACACCTTCATGCTAACTAAACCATAGCACTGAGTGCCATATTCAGTTGTTTCTTGAACACTTCCAGAGATGGTGACTCCACCAGCTCCCCAGACAGCTGTTTCAATGCTTAACAAATGTGAAAAAATTCTTCCTGATTTCCAACCTGAACCTGTCCTGGTGCATCTTGAGGCCATTTCCTCTTGTCCTGTTCCTGGTTGCCTGGGGGAAAGAGGCCAACTCCCACCTGGATACAGCCTCCTTTTCAGGTAGTTGCAGGGAGTGAGAAGGCCTCCCTCAGACTCTTTTTTCTCCAGGATAAACACCCCCGCCTCCCTCAGCCACTCCTCCTATGACTCACTCTCTACATCGTCCCCCAGCTCTGGTGCCCTTCTCTGGACCCACTCCAGCCCCTCAATATCTTTCTTGCAGTGAGGGACCCAGAACTGGACACAGGACTTGAGTTGCAGCCTCACCAGTGCCAAGTACAGGGGGTGGCCTCTGCCCTGGTCCTGCTGGCCAGGATGTCATTGGCCTTTTCGGCCACCTAGGTACACACTGGCTTGTGTTCAGCTGGCTGTTGACCAGCATCCCCAAGTCCTTTTCCACCAGGCAGCTTTCCAGCCACTCTCTCAGCAGCCCATAGCAATGCATGAGGTTGTTGTGACCAAAGTGCAGCAATATGAGGAACAAGAGCTTGAATTCTTTTGTGCAACTGAAAAAAACCTGTCAAAGGTAGGTAAAAATGTATTGCAGGCAGTGATATGCTCCTGGCCAAATAAATGGTATCTGAGCAGTCCTTTTATATCCTACAGATTTCAATATTTAGGTCAATATAAAGTTCTAGAGATACAGATGCAGACATAGGGATACAAATGCAACCTGATGCCACTACACCTTGCATCATTCCTCTCCTGATCTCTTGGTAGCATTTTACTTGTACCACACACTGCATGTGTTAAAAGAGAAAGGAAATGAAAGGCGTGGTGACCAAAAGCAGATTTATTCTTTAAGGAAAGGATTAAGACACAAAATGGAAAATTTGCCTTCCTCTGAAACCTGGCACAAAAGAACTGTGTATTAAAGATTAAGAATTAGTGTTTCTTCAGCCATGTTCCCACAAGATATCAGGCCCTGTAATGCCAAGGTTGCCATGGATATCACTATTGATTAGTAAATAGTGTTATTAAGTCCCATATAAGTAGTGAATAACTGACAGTTCTGAAAGAGATGTGGACATTTTAGGTAATAGGCTTTTTTTTCTTTATTAAATAGGGGCTAGTTGAACATTTGAACTTCAGCTTAAATTTTCTGCCCTGCTTCACTTCTTTGTGTTTTGTTAAGCTGGTATATCCCAATAGCTGGTGTACGCAAGAAAAGGGGAAGCATCAAATAAAATGTAAATTAAAACTGAGACTGGTCCGGAGTCCAAGCTCATCTAGTCAAAAGTCAAAGAAAGAAAGAAAGGGATAACTGCTAAACAATAAGAGAAACACTGGATTATTTCAGAAAAGATAGCAGCTCCACGTCTCTAGGAATAAATTTGTCTCGCTGGCAAGAACAGATTGTCTCACAACAGCAGCTACAAGTTTCACTGCTCAACATCATCACATAAAAGCTCTGAAAATGTTCTTCAGACATGAATTGAGCAGCAAACTCCTGTGAAATGATGGAGAATTGGGCTTGTCACCTCATCGAGAGAAGATGAACATAAAACTTGCCTGATGCCACAGCAACTTTGCAGAAGTAGGACCAGAGTCAAGGCTCTTCCCCCTTTACAGAAAGTGACCTTTGTATGTTACAAGATTAAACCAGCAGTGGAGTCTGAGACCTTGAGGACATCAGGTGATTGGAGTGAGCTGGGTATGACCTGGCATGGTCCATGCTCTGGTGCTTTCCTGGTTTCTACATGCGAACAAATATGCTGGGTCTATTGAATACAGTGACTGGATCTGACCGCAGGCATCCTGACTGATTTTTCTGCAATATTTGTCTATTTTTTTCCATAAAGACTATTGCAAGTGAGATGGTGTTGGCATGAAAGTTATCCAGTGGTTATCTACACTCAAATATGCACACTCGTACATGCAAAAACCATGCATAAACCACGACTTACGCCAGAGGTGTCAGCCACAGACATTCAGTGAGGAGCAGAAACAAAGCTGTGGATTTAGGTCACCATCCACAAGCACCACGAACAAATAAAGAACAGTCAAAGCTCAAAATCGTTAATGCAGAGACTAGGTCCTAACCAGCTAATAGGTGCAAATTCCTGTTTTTGTGGATAGCAAACCTTTAAAGGTAATTTGCATCTTAGTGAAAGACAGAATGTCTAGTCTAGATGAGATAAATCTGTATGGCTACAGCAGCAGCTGTAGCAGCTCCACAGCAGCTCACATCAACTGAGAATCAGGTCTAAACCTGTAAAAAAGGAAGCAGAAAATAGAAAAAAAACCCCTAAATTAAATGGATGAATTGTCTACTGCTAATTGTTTGCTTATCTCTGTTTAGGAGCAAAATGCTAATGAAAAAAAAACCCCAAATTATTACCAGTCAGTTCTGGGTTGCCCAAGGTAACAAACATTCTGCTCAGCTCGTTACTTAAGCATGTAAAGCGAAGTTAAACACAGATGAAATTAACCCAAATGAAAAGATTTTAGCAATACTCCAAGAAGAGGCTGGCAATGAAAATTCTCAGATAAAGAAGTTGTGTTAGCTATCTTCAATATACCATCCTGTCTCTACCTACAATCCTTACAGAAACAAGATCCTGTTGGTTTTATCTTACTGTAGCTAGACAAGATAAGCCTTTGGCTGGTGATTTAAGACTGGCCTTCACTAATTGCTTGATGACAGCTGTCTCAGTACCTCATCTTTTCTCAGTGTGGAAGAGATACAGCAGAAAACTGGGTTTCAGTGAAATAGAATCAAGCTGCAAAGCAGATCCTTTTTGAGGACTCTGAGTGTACAGCATGTATTGTAAAAGTTCCCAGCCCCTGCCAGGACTACTGGTGCTATGGTGACATAAACACAAAAAGCTGCCTTGAATTTTTTACATTATTGACATTTTAGACATACAATTATTTTGGTTATAAAAATAAATCAACAAGATTTTGGTTTTCAAAAGCTGCAAATAGAAACATTCTTCACTGCACAGGAAAAGATTAGGTCTTTGGACTGAAAAAAAGCCATGAACATTTTCAAGAGGCATTTGTAAATTTGCCATTAAAGTCTTTCTTCAAATTGAATTGCCTTTGAAAAAATGTCAAGGGAATATTTTATACTTTATCTTGTATGCAGAAGAATCATATACTAAAGAACCGACTCTTTGAATAGGGCCTGAGCATGATCCTATCAAACAGGATTTTTTTCATATAGCCTTGCAAGAATTCTTTAAGTGAGAAAACTGAAAAATGTGGGTACAATTCTAAAAGATGGTACTTACTAACCGTGTGGCTCACTGGTACTGCTCAGCTCTTGCAGACAGGTCACAGCACTGTGAAAGCCTAGCAAATGTAGCAGTGTAAATGCAAACTGGGCTCTTGGCCAGGGCCAGCTCAGACCTCCTCACAAAAGCAGGAAAAACTGAGCTCCACTGCCCTAGGCAAGAGATGGTAAGCAGGAGAATGCACTTTTCCCTCTGTAGGAAGAGGAACAGAGAAGGGACAGCAAAGGTAGATGTGGAGTAGAAGTGTCCTGGAGACTTAGGGTCTGGCTTGTGCTGCAGACAGGAATGGTACAGCTCGGGATCAGTCACAGGCATGACAACTTTGGCCCATATCTACCTGCTGCTTCACGCCCAATCTTCAGCCTTCTTCAACAGGGCTCCACTATAGAAGGTGGGAAGTCCATGGATTTTGGTGCCTCCCTGTCCTGTACCAACAGCTGACAACACCTCTGGGATTTAGAAATATTTGGGGAAAGCATGGCAAAATATATTCATCTTTCCCTCACTGCCAGCTGCAGTAGCATTAAGTATTGCTACTTGACAAAACCACTTTACAAAAAATGTCACACAGCTATCTTTACTATTCAGTTAGATTATCTTAAAGAAGCATGAAGGGCTAGAACAATTTTAGGATGAATCAAATAACTTTATCCCCAAAAGCTCAATAAACACGACACCAAAAGCTTCCCACCTGATTCATTTGCTAGAGAATGCCATCACAGTGCATTTGCTGTGGTTGAACTCCACCATGCTGGGCATTTCAGCTTTACCTTGCATGAGAATAAAGTTAAACAGGAGGTTGTGATTCACAAGTTGTTATTCACAAGTTTAGGACTTGAAAATTAATTTAATCCAGGTCTCCAGCCTTGTTAGCTCATTTGTGCTGTCATGACCTCCAGCAGCCATGGCACAATGCTCAGAGCCACCATGGCCAATTGAAAGGGTTCAGCTCATTAAGAATTCTCATTTCTTGTCTGAGCTCCTTCAAGAGAGTGTCATTTCACTTTAATGAATTCATTGCACATGATATCATGGTGGTTTAATGAATATGGATTTATCTTCTAATTATTGTACCAGTTAGAGAAAGGGAGATAGGAAAGGCAGAGACTTTTAAGGGTGCTACCATGCAGTTCTACGCCTTCTGCAAATGCCAGTTCTTGTTTTTGTCTCAGATATTTCACAGTGGTTTGTTTACTCACAGCTGATTCTCTTTTCAGTGCAAGCACTCCCCGGCTTAAATAGTTTTCAAGAGACAGTTTATTGATGATCACATTATGAAGGAGATATAAGGACAACAGAAGGGTCATTGACTTCTACATGAGACACTCAAAGAAAGGTAGAAAGAAGGTGGGAGTAAGTGCTTAACATGGGACATATTCAGGACTTCAGCTGTGGGTGTCTCGTGTAAGCACCATGTTAACTTCTCTTCATTGATTAGGTAATGGTCTGGTAGTTCTGCAAAACTAAAATTATCCAAATGGCTCATTGAACTCAAAACTTCACTGCCCTACCAGCTGTGGTGGTTCAGCCAGGCTCTCAGAGGACTTGAATGTGGCTCTTGATTTTTCTGAGTAGCAAAAGGAATAATCCAGAAGTACATGTAGTGCCGGCACTCAGAGACAGGAAGGATAACCTCTGCTTTTGTATTTGGACACAAATTCTCTCAGTGTGGCCAGAAGGTTTGAAGTCCCTGTGGGCTCTTCACCTGCTACTTCCCACTGTTCTATGTGCAAGTAAGGAAAAGGCAGAACAGCTTAGCTTCTTAACAAATAAACAAGCAACCAACTGAAGCTTGGGCTATTTAAAAAACTTGATAGCATTATACTAAACCATAAGGCTCCTTTTTCTCAGAGCACCAGCATTATAGAACCTCCTTATATTTGCACTAGACAAATACTTAAAATATCTCAGCAATTATTTCATGTTGGCACAATAATATCTTAACTAGAATGGATCTTCTTATACATAAGAATACAGTGAATTATTGTCTTACTAAGAAAAGCCTAACCCTTAAGAAGGTTCGTGTTCTTCTTCTAATGACTCACTTTAGGAGAGGTAGATAGGCAGGAAGGATGATTCATCATGGGACACCTACTGTACACTATTCTGGAATACATTTTTCTTCATCTCTCTCCCACTCTACCTATCAGAAAGGGATAAACAAAACCATAAGGGCTTGGGGATTGAAAGATAAGGGGAAACTGGCTAAAAGTCATGCTGGCAATGGGGTGTCTTTACAAATGAGTAAAAGTGGTGACGGCAGCACAGTAATGTATCGGCCTCAAAGGTCAGATTGACCTTAGCAGATATAACTAATAAATCTGTAAGCCTCAAGATGCAATACTGAGTCAAAAGTTCAGCTACTTTCTCAGGCTTTGCCTCCAAGCTTTTGCAAACTGCAACTTCTATTCCAAGCCCTGTTTCCTCTAAGAGCCCAGGAGTGAAATTTCAGGGAAAACAAGAACAACAGATAGCAATTCAGTCCCAGGCTTGATGTAGCAAAAGGAAAATTACACTGTTAGTGTCATGATTTTCTGAAACTCACCTTTGAAAAGAGGTCAAGAAAACCAACTCAATAACATGCTTTGGTGTCACAGAAAATTTGCCAGAGGTTCAGCCATGCATTAAGTGCCATTCAGCCACTAGCAAGCCTGGTACAGTCCACTGTCTATTATCCGCTCCTGATCATAGAAAACACAGTTTGTTCCAATACCTCAGGCATGGGAAGGGATGCCATTTACCAGATCAGGTTACTCAGGGCCTCATTCCACCTGGCCTTGAACACTTGCAGGTATTTCTTCTGGGAACCAGTGATACAGCCGGAAGGAATCCAAGGAGTATCACAAAAGGTTACAGTGTGGTGCAGTTGGCATGCTGGAGACACGGGATGTCATCCAGAGGGACCTGGACAGGCTGAAGGAGTGGGCTCCTGCAAAATTCATGAAATTCAACAGAGAAAAATGCGAAGTCCTGCACTTTGGTGAGGGCAATCTCAAGCACAAACACAGGCTCACTGGAGAATGGGTTGAGAACAAACCTCAGGAGAAGGTCTTTGGGAATATTGGTTGATGAGCTGCTCAACGTGACCCCGCCATGTGCCCTTGCAGCCCAGAAAGCCAAACGTGCCCTGGGCTGCATCCAAAGCAGTGTGGGCAGTGGGTGAGGGAGGGGATTCTGCCCCTCTGCTCTGCTCTGCTGAGACCCCACCCACAGTGCTGCATCCAGCTCTGGGGTCCCCAGCACAGGGAGGGCACTGTTGGAGCGAGTCCAAAGGAGGCCACAAAGATGCTCAGAGGGATGGAGCACCTCTCCTTTGAGGACAAAAAAGCTCCTTTGAGGCTAACAAAGATGGAGCTGTTTAGCTTGGAGAAGTGAAGGCTCCCAGGAGACCTTAGAGGACCTTCCAGTGTCAAAAGGTGACTACAAGAGAGGTAGTGAGGGACTTTTTACAAGGGCATGCAGTGATAGGACAAGAGAGAATGAGTTTAAACTTCAAGAAAGTAGGTTTAGGTTGGATATTAGGAAGAAGTTTGACTGTAAGGTACTGGAACAGGCTGCTGAGAGAAACTGTGGACACCCCATCCCTGGAATTGTTTGAGATCAGGCTGGAAGGCACTTTGAGCAATCTAGTCTAATAGAAGGTGTTCCTGCCTACAGCACAGGGATTTGGAACTACAGAATCTTTAAGGTCCCGTCCAACATGAACTGCCCTATGATTCATTCAAATAAGCTGTGTTCCAGTCTGAACAGTGGCACAGGAAACTTAATTTTAAAGTGGTGTTCACATGCCCAGGCCACAGATGCTCAAGTCATTTTTAACAATAGCTAGAAAAGGAAAAAATCATCTTGTAAAAGCCAAGCGCATTAGTAAAGATGATTGCTGAAGCCTGTTCAGGGATTATGCAGCTGCAGTTGGCTTAAACATGCACTAAGAAACACTAAGTGGTGATTTAACAGGACTGATAACCCTGATAACCCTACCTAGCAAGTGACTGAATACATCTGCAATTGCAAGTGCTGAAAATGTCAGGATAGGATTCATGGGCTGGAACTTGAGCAGAAAGCTGCTGCATTAACAGAGGGAGGGCATTTTTAAAAATGCCATGGGATTATTTATGACAACATTTAGTGACAATTTAGTTCTCTAGCTCATCAGAAATGCACAAGCTGCAGTAAAACATTCCACCCTATTAAAGCACAATGTTCGTGCTGGAAGATTTGCCTGTTGAAAAAACACTGCAACATCCTATGACACTCCAGATTCACTTCTGTCCTCTGAACTCAGGCCCAACACAGATGTGTATCCTATGGCAGCTAACCTGCAGTGACAGAGAGAGATTAAGGTAAATGGAAGTCAAGGAAGAAAATTATATGTAAAATATAAACATTGCTGTCTGCTGGAACTTTGCATGCCCTCAGTTAGGTCTAGCAGTTTCATTCAGCCAGTCTGGATCCGTGACTACTGCAGGTGACTTTAAATCAGCAGGAGTTGGTAGGAACAAATTTTCTTAAAAATATGACTGCTATTCCATTGCTTCCCTTGGAAGCCTTGTTATGCAGGGGTGTAATAATAATGATTATAACAATGTAATAGCCTCGTGTCATTTGAGTAAAAGAGACCATGTGGAATTTAAATCCTCTTTAAATAGGTAACTAATCAGTTTGGGCTTCTTATAGAACCAAGTCTTTGAAGAGTGTAGCTGGCTTACAAATGTGAATGTAGCTGAAATTTTTCCACAGAAACAAGTTAGCTATTACTGGACAACTTCAGAAATCCAGACTCTGCAGCTTGCTTTACTGAATATGTTCTTCCAGCTCTGGTGGTACCACTGAGGGCACGGACTAAATCCCCACCCTCAACACAAACTATTCCTGAATTAAGGGTAATAAGATAGAGCACATTTTTCTGATTATGTATCTACAATACTCTGGGGTCATTTTTCAAAGGAGCATTTGCTTGGTGAACACAGAAACTTCATGCATTAGTGACAGTGATAAAGACATAAATATCTGCAAGAAACCAATCTGTAGCTTCTGAAAGACAACAGATTTACCAGGCAAATCCACCTGCTCATCCTAGGACTTTTCACAGGCAGGCACATGCCTGGCAGGAGAAAGAGGGATTTCCTTTTTGTTACTCATCCGTGAGAGCTGTCTATACAACCTCTGTCCAAGCACCAATTTCCAAGTTCAGTTCTTATGACCAGAACACTCATAAAAGGCAACGCTTTAAGAAAGGCTGCCATAATTCAGGTTTTTAATCTGGATTCAGGATCAAAGTTCATACAGACAGCTTCTATATTAAGAAATTAAGAAACAGAATCAGACACTGGAAGTCAATGGTCTGTGCTCTCAAACTGCTAGGAGAGCCCTGGCAGTCTGTGCAAATGCTACAGCACCCACCAAAACCCTTCCCAAACACAGAGAAATTTTTAGTACAGACCAGATTTTGCTCCCAGTAGGCACTCTGGATGTGGCCCTCCTATTTTGAAGGTTGTATTTTGACAGTGTACATGAGCCCGTTGATGTCAATGCCCAAATACAGTTTAATATGTGTTTAATTTCCTAGTGGAAATCTATTATAGATTCTGAAATTTTCATCCTGCATCTAACTCTCAAGAGTGGAGTCCAGAGCATCACGGTGAGATTTAATGCTCGTGAGAGACCATTAGAGCACAGCGAGCACTGATTTGGCCAGTCGGGATTCTGAAGGGTGTTGTTTAGCACAACTCTATCGGTTGAGCTAGGGATTTCTAACCTCAGTATTACCAAGAGTCTCAGGTTGCCAAAGGCTCAGAGCCTTGGTCTGGTGCTGGACCTACTGATGCCCCAGTTTCAGTGACTGTTTTCACCCAGCTCTGAATATGCAAGGATGGGAGGTTACTCCTTTTTCTTGTCACTCCATGAAAGAGCCAGGCTTCTGCTCATCTGGCAGCACAACTGAGAGCTGAGGCAGGCGATGATGATAGCACTGAGCACACACCTGCCTGTCATCAGCCAAGGAAACCCAAATACATCAACCCCAGTGACAGCTCTGGTTCTCTGCAGCACAACAATGAGACTCACTGCTGATTGATAACCCCCTTGGCAGACTGAGGCTGGATAAGCAAACCAGGGCGGGCTTTCCAACAACCTTCGCCAAGCCACAGGGCACCTTGCCAGGAAAGATATGGCAGAGCATAAAGCATGGCTGTGTTGAAAGGTGCCCTGGACTCTCATTCAGGTTCTCTGCTCTGGGGACTGGCTTGGCTTAGCAGGATGAATGAGAAAGTTAAAAAACCCTGTCCTGTCCTGGACCAGATGTTTGTGTCCTCCTTGCCTGCTGTGAGACTTGTCCTGTGCCATTGAGGAGCTGCTGTGTTTCATCTCCCTCTGTCCAGAGGCAGGCTTCCCACCGCCAGGAAATGATGCCATCAGGAATCATTCACTATCTGTACTGCCCGTGGGTGGATTTGATGGATCTGGGCCAGAGACACACGTGGTTTTTGGGCTCCATACCCACAAAAGTCTGCAAATAAAAAGAATGAAGCTGTCATGAATGGAGAAGGTTGTAAAAGTGGTTGTGTCATCCTGCTCTCCCCTGAAAGGTGGAAGTGAGATGCTGGCAATTTGTGATCACTCGTGGGAGTAGGTTTGATCACAAAACTTTGTATTTGTGACATTTCTGTAAATGTCATTCTGCTAAGGTATATACTCTGCACTTGAGTCAGGCTCTTTCCTTCTGATATCTGAAGTGTTAATTATTAATCATCGAAACACAATTACTGGAACTCTGCTCCCAGAGGAGATAGAGGTTTGACTTACAGTGGTATCCTCTAGTAACATAAATCCTTACACCAATTCTTTTCTTTAACAATCACATTTTACCAAAGACACAAGCATGGCTGCACATGTGAGTACATGTGCTTGTAAATTGTGAGATTTGATTAACTCCAGATCCACAGTCTATGTATAAACTTCTCACAGTATCAGAATAAACAGTCCTTTTCATGACTGGCTCCACACTATCTTTGTTTGTTCTGTATCTGCCATAGGCTAACAGGCTCTTAACACTGATCAGAGATACTAGTCTCCCCTGTAAAAAATAACTCATGAACTGCAAGGTATTGTGGACTCCCCACCCAACTTCCTTGTGTTCTGTCTACAGTCTCCTGTTAATAGTAGGTCCCTTTATTTAAAGGAAGAGCCCCTAATTCTGTTCCACAAAAGCAAATTGTCTTCACCATTATTTTGTTCTCTCTTAACACTGGCTCTCTTGCTAAAGACTGTATTCACCCATAACCAAAAGATGCTTGCAGTGACACCAGGCAGACTTCTGAAACAAGGAAGCTTTCAAGTAGAATATGGTATTTTGGGGTTCTGGTGTTGGAATAACAAAGCAAAATATGCACACAAGCTCATGCCTGTAATGTCCCTCACATGTCAGGTCTCCAGCAGGTTTGTAGTCATCTCAGCAGCATGAAACTGACTTCATATCAGTCTGTCTGCCTTGGCTGCCCATCATAAAAAGCTCTTATTTGACCACAGGTCTTCCATCATTTCAACGAGATAACTGTGTTCAGGTGTTGAGAGCTCTTGATATTTCTTCCATGCCCACTGGAAATAATATCTAGCTTTTATTTCCCAGTCCCAGAAATGAGATTAATCTCCCTGTCCTAAAAGATCACAGAACTGAAGTCAGTAAGGAAATGTTCATGCTTTTCATAAAAATAAATTTCCCATTTCCCAAACTTCCACAATCATATTTTAAGTTTGGGCTGATCTTGTCTTCTTGGAACATCCCCTCCTCAGGATGGCAGTGAAGTCTGTTTCAGGCTGCCAGCTCAGATGTACCACAGTGATAAAGGTGATATCCTCAGATGAGTTGACAGCCCCACACAAGGCAGTATTTTCATGTACTGCCTGTTCTTTGATGAGTCTCAAACTGCTTCACAGAAAGAAATAACAGAATGGGATTATGACTGTCTTTGGAAAAGGAAGCAGAGCAACACACAGAATGCGCCTGACCAAGATCAAAGGAACTTGACCACATGTTGACCTACAAGTGGCTGCAGATCAAACAGGGAAGGCAGGAGAATTTTCATTCACCACTCCCTTCCTGAGTACCCCAGCAGGGTCAACACAGCACACAAAAATAAACTGAGGTGGATGTGGGGTTAATTCAACTTCCCATTAGTTGCAGTAATTTGTGAGCTGTGGAACAACCCATCCAGGTGTCCTCGTCATGACTTCCAGGGCACAAGCAGACAAGCACACACTGACTCCTGTTCCAGTTTAATCTGCTGCCACATACGTGCCAACACTGCCATTTAGTGTGCTGGGCCTCTTGCAACAGCTGGGACATAGAAGACACAACACTAATTGTAAACAGTGATCCTAAACAGAGAGGCAGACACACACCACTACCTGTTGTGAGCCCCTATCAGCACAAGATATTGGAAAGTGGCAGAGGTGGGGCTACTTGTCACAGAAAGTAATAGTGAAGGGTGATGGTAGCAAGAGTTCCTGGAAATATGAAGATGTGAAATCTTAGTGAGTTCCTGTGAAACAAACAAACAAACAAACAAACACACAAACTGTTTTGTTTGCAAATGGAAAACTATCATCCAAACTTAAAAAAAACTCACTGGGATTAACCTTGTGATTGAATTCCTGGTTTTACTGAAGCTCAATAACCAGATAAAACAGTAGTTGTTAGTCATCTTAACCTTTTCCGTGGAGAGTCAGGACATTCTTAGCAAGTCTTTTAAGCAAACCCTTGATCCATTGGTATCCCCCAAGCTACTCACATGCTTTGATCTACAGCCTGGATCTGCAAAGACAGCTGGGACTTACCCTGCTCAGTAAAGAAAAGCCCAACCAGTTCAGCTATTCCCTGCCCAGCTAGCCTTTCAAATGCTTATCCTTCAGGGCAGGATCTGGAAGGGTTTATTTGTAGCACTGCTCCAAGCTTTGTCATGGGTCTCTCTCTCTCCACCTATTCTCACTTTCAGAAGAGATTTACACCCTTAGGAGTTGACAGCCCTTAGAGTATTCACAACAGGCAACACAGGCAGTCTGAAAACTGCAGTGCTGTGCAGAGGTATCAGAAAGCTCTGAACAAATCTGCTGTGGTACTCAAGGCTGCCCAGACACAGCCATGGGGAGCTGATGTGGGATGCTCTGTCCTGCTCCTTCACAAAACATGGTGGTGCGTCCTCCGGGCCAGGTCTGATACCACTGGCAGTCCTTTGCAGAGCCTTGTAGATGTGCTGCCCTTCACTCACCACAGGCTGTCCCTTCAAGCCACCTTGCCCTTCTCTTTTGTCTGTATTTAACCACCTTGTCAATCCACCCCCGGCTCCTCCTGCTCAGAAACGTGCTGCCACCCCACTGGGGAGATGACACAGGATGTGCCCCACCAAGTGCCAGTGATTCAAACCTCAGCCAGCACTGAGCTGGTCCCTGGGCATTGCCATGATCTGAACAAGTAGTTCAGGTAGCTCTTGGAGAGATGGGGACCACATCCTGTTTGGCACTATCCAAAGCTCAGAGCCCACCCAAACAAGTTGAGAGACTTGGTTAGGGTCCAGCATGGTGCCTGATAAAATTGATGCTGGATGTAACAGCAGAGAAAGAGCAAGAAGAGACATGACGAGAAAGTGAGAGAACATGCATTTCCACAGGTCAGCTCTCCTCAGACACATCAGGGGTTCATTGCAAGAGATATAAAAATAAATGTCAGATGGCCCTTTCTTGGTTAATCAAGCTTGTCTTTGCTGTAGTGACATCTCCTTCAAATAGCACTTTTTCCATTCTAAAGTCAAGGAAAAAGCCAGAGAGTATCTGACTCCTGAACAAGCAATACTGAAAGCAATTCAGGCTTATTTCTGTGGACATGCTTCCCCTATTATTTTAGCACAGCTGTGTAATCCCTGAGTAATTAAAACGTCTCCTCAAAGCTGCCACTCTCTTATGCCTTCTGATCTGTGTCAATGCTGATCTGTTCAGCTGCGTAGGAATATTTAGAGTGCCTGATATAGCTAAGTCTCTTCAGCTTTTATCCAAATGGTCTCTTCAATATCAGCATCAGCTGAAGAGAAGGACAAATTCTTCTTTTAATGTAATTTCAGGTTAACTGTTGCTTGAAATGCAGGTTTAGTCTATTACACCAGGCTGATAGGTATCAGCATTAAACAGCAGCAAAGCATTTCAAGAAGACATGAAGTTTTTAAATATATCAAGGGAGCAGAGGTAGGAGATTAAGAAAACCGTTAATAATTTGATTGAACATGGAACTGTCAGTCACTCAAAGCAGCTGAGACCTCTGGAACTTAAAAGAAAAACACAATTTAACAAGAAAAACTGAGTAAAGAAGTGCAGTAAGTGAGGAAATTAAGAACCCTGTGTAAAAGCCACAGAAGGTCATCAAAGGTCAACCAAGATGGTTTTGGACCATTTGCATTTTGTGGGGCATCCACCGCTCTGCAGACAGACAGGCTGCTCTGGCTGTCTGCTGCGACACTACTGGGGCCAAGGGAGACCTCGAACGGGCAGCTTTGGGGAGACATGGCTTAACACCATGTGAAAGAGAGAAAAGTAAACACAAATACAGAATCTTGGTTAGAAGAAGCACCCAAAAAGCATCGGGGCAGAAAAGACGGACAAACAGAAGCCATGAGATTGGATGAGCAATGTGACAGAGCTTTGTGGAGGCAACTGGCAGCAATAAGAGCTCCCTCTGCAGCTCCCCTGTGCTCTGGCTAAGCTCTCAGGAGATACCAGTGCCATACTCTCCCCATACAGCCATCGTTAGAGACCCCTCTGTACACAGCACCATGGTTGGTCCTGGGTACAGGAGAGAAACCAGAGAAAAGTATCAGCAATGGACTGAGGAACTCTTGCAGAGCAGTGCACGCAAAAGTGAGATACTGCCTGACAAGTCATGCTAGGAAAATGCCAAACTGCAGGTATATACAGGATATATACATGCAGGACAGAAGGAGAATTGTTAGAGTAATGTTGAGGTAACAACATGATTTTATTTTCTTGTTAAAAAAGCCCAAGGCACTCATCACTTCACACGTCTGGGTTTACAGGTGACACTGGGGCACTCTAAAATAGGTCTACACAAGTAGTAGAGCTAGGGAGGGGACTTTTGCTACCTTTTTCCTACCAGCACACTCCATGATTTCTCACAGTGTGGGATGTGGAGACAGGTCTTGCTGAGCCCTCTGTGGCTGTCCTGAGGTGAAAAGGCAGAACAGTGGTGTTTGCACACGGACTTGCAGCAGCGATGCCTAATGACTAGACTCTGTTCTCAAAGCCACGAGTTTGTCTTGGTAGGTTTCTTTCAGATGTCTCAGATCCATCTCTCTCTTTCATTATTAATTTCAGCATCCACAACCACATTAAGTCTCATTTCCAGTTCCTTTCAGTAGCTTATTCTCGATGCCTGTCCCTTGGAAATGAGTCCCTGTACTCTTAGCCCTCTCATTGCTTCTGAAATACAGCAGGTACCCTATAGGCTGTGGAACTTCCTTTAGGCACGTGTCATTTCCCACCCTGGAAAAGTGTGGGATGTGCACCTGTAAGTCCTTGATATCCAGGAGATAGTCCAAAGAGTGAGCAGTGACTGCTCCTCTGAGATACCAAGGTCTGAGCTTTTCTGCTGGATTTCCTCGTGTAGGTCCATCACTGTGCTTTGTGGCTACCCAACAGACTGCCTGAGGGGTGCAGGATCAGACCTGCTTGCTCAGGAGAGTTCTTTTGCACAGCGCTGACACTGAGAGCAGAGACATCCATGCCACTCATGCTCCAAATAAGAGGCTTGGTGTCAGTCGTGGATTATTCCTATATTACTCCCAGGTGCCCTCACTAGCACTGGTCCTGGGCTGATCTTGTTCTTCAGTACCCTCTGGATCCACCACCCTTTGCTTTTACAGCCAAGAGGTTTAGACTTGACAAAGATCATATATATGAAAATATACTTCCCTTAGAACAAAAAAACCCCCACATACAAATATTTATATAAAGTTTATATAGACAAAATGATCGAGAGCTTTTCTGATCACACACAACACTGCTCTCCACACCATGGACAGTCTGCCCTGTTCACAGGATACAGAGTGGAGCAGGCAGGAGCAAACAGAGCAGGTGTCTCATCTGCAGGGGGAAGAGGGAGTGCACCACGGGATTCTGTGAGACCAAGGAATGCCCGCTTGTGCCCAGGGATCCTGTAGGGAGCAACATGGCTACAAACTGCTGCAGCAGCAGCCCTTGACACCCTCAACCACAGTATGAGCTGCAGTGTGTCCTTGGATTCACACTGGCTCTGGAAAGAAGGACATGCACTGAGCACCACTGAACCAGTGCTCTGTTTGGGCTGTGTGTCTGTCTGAGGGGAGTGAGAGTGAGACAGAAAAACTCAATTAGCACAAGCTCTAAGCATGGATGCTTTCAGCTCCAGTGGTTCCTGGTTAAATTGGTGGCATCTACCCAGGCAGCAGCTGTCACCTACCTTTCCCTCCAGTGAGTTAGGAAAGGTTTGTATGAGAAATCAGGAGCAGCAATTTTCCTTGACTGAAAAGGTCTGGAAAACAAAGCACTTTGTGTCTGGTAGGGACGGGTGCTCTGTTCCAGGTCTTGCTTTCTAGAGCACACATCTGCATTCAGTTTGCTGTCCACACCTCAGCCAGGTATAGCCCTTTTCCAAGCCCTTAGCATCCTCCTTACACCCTCCTTTTTTCCTACCCTTGATTTTCCAGGAAAGGCCACAGAAGCTGCACACATACCCTCTGCTCCCTTGAGCTAAATGTTTAATAGCTTTCCTATCAAAGAAAACACTTTTCTCTGTCTTGCCTCCTCCTCTATTTTTCCAGCATTTGCATTATCCCTTCTAAATATATTATGACTCACTGTTAACTTGAGACCACTGGCTGCCTCTCCCTCCCCCTTGCCCAGGAACTCGTTACATAAGTAATTGGGATTGCTGAACAAAAAAACTCAAAACCAAACAAAAAATTAACATGTTCAGATTTATTGCTGCTTTTGTTTCCTCAATGCACAGACAAATTAATATTATGGAGATTAGGTCCCTTTGCTCGGCTCTCCTGAGCACAGTGCAATATGACAAGAAAATCCCTGTTCTGTGCAGAAAAAAAAAAAAAAAGCCCTGGATAAACTCTGCTGTTGTACAATCACAAGATCCTGAAGAAAGAGGATTATTAAAGTAGAACACAATGTGAAATATAATCAATATACAGACAGACTAAGATGACAGTGAATTGCAGAGGGACAACATCTCTTCTATATATGATGCGTGGTGGGTAAACCAGAGAAGGGCTGCTGCAAGCCTCATGAGTTTAGAAAAATTATGTGTATTTTCCTGGACTCTGAGCTATTCACAATGTCCATTTTAAAAAGAGGGAGAGAAAAAGTTGAGTAAGTCTGTAAGGGTCATCCTCTTTTCAAATGAACTCAAAGCAGAGTCTCTGTCAAGCTGACAAGATCTTACTGCTAGGTGGAATCACTGAGAGTTACAAAGAACATTTGTAACCAAAATCTTCCATAAAAAACACACTCATAAAGAGCATCTGAACTACTCCACAGACAGTAGGGATGCCAAAATACTTCGCTGTTTCTCTGACTTGTGTGCAAGAGAGGAAATTTAAAAACTGTTTTCATTAATCTAAAAAAATTACAAAGTGAAGGGTCTGTCTGGATAGGTACATGCCTTCCACCTCCTCCATGCAACACTTTCTGGGTAAAATAAGGGCCTTTGGTAAATTTTTCAGATTAGAAAATCTGTGAGAATTGTGGACAAATAACACCTTCAATGCAAAACTTTTTTTCTCCCAACTTTTATTTTCTTTCGTGAATAAATGCTACAGACACTTTTACAAATGGAAAGTCAAGTTACATAACGAAAATCCTACACAAACTTATAGAAGGCCTTTAAACCAAGTTCAGTCTTTTGTGCTCTACTGAACCCAAGACTGACAAAGCGTTTAAAGTAAATCCAAGTGAAAGATTAATCAGTGGGACACTAATGTTCATGAAGGTAGTCTAAGAGTACTGGAAAAGTTCTTAAGTTTGCTGAGGACTTTACCTACGTCTTATACCTCTGAACAGACAGATTCAGAGCCAGGCATTTCAGACAATTTAACTTCTTTGGCCTAAAATGATCATCTAGGTGATTTGTGCAGCAGTGGAGAGAAAATCAGACATTATGAATATCTGCCAGAGACATTTCTGTTAGTATAGGGTGAATTACTCGCATAGGTTGTTCCTATTTTTTTCAACACACATGCGATTTTCAAGGGAGCCATGACACAGCGACAAAGGCTGGAACAGACTGCTTGATCCCTGCAGAGCTGAGGGAACCAGGGCTGTGTGCTAAATAATAGGACAGGCACTCAGGCAATGCAGACTGCCCGGGGCTCAGTGCAGAGGAAAGCAGTGGCACCAGGCCGCCCATGAGGAGCTCCAAAAATGTCTCTCCAGGCCCTTGCACTGGGATCACCACAGGACAGCCTTCAATTCAACCCCTCTTCTTCCTTTAGAGCACAGAAGTTCATATCCAAGGCCCCCGGCAGCCACCAGCCACCCCCATGTACTTTGGGCTCAGCTGTTCAGGGCCTGGTTTCCAGGCTGTGGCACCTACAACTGTGGTTGCTCCCAACTCTGAAAGCCTAAATGCACATCCATTGCCTGATAGATAGGAGTCAAAGGAGTGGTCTCCTTCTGGGTTGTACTGTCACGTGAGAATGAGCTTCACCAGCAACCCATGCAACCCATGCACTTCTTCTGAGGCAAGGCCACACCTCAGACTTCGCTCAAGTTGCCATAGAGGAGCTGGGAGGCTTCACCTAGGAGTGCTTCCCGAGAGCTGTATTCATCTTGGATTTCCAGGCTTCTGACTTGTCACTTTGTTTTGCTTCTCAGAGCATTTTGATATCTTCCCAAGTCATTCATCCACTTGATCCTCAAAGATTTTATCAGAGAATTAGCCCAGAATGGCAATTTCCACCTTGAAAATGTTTAATGCTTTAATCCTTTGAACACCTTCAAAGCTATTTAATCACAATGATTCTGGGAGACAGATGAGTACAAATCCTAATTTATTTGCAAAGAAACTGAGCCCAAGAAGTTAAAACTCCGGTGCTGTCCCCAACCTGGACACTCCAATATCCCATATATCAGCCTCCCTGCAGACCTGGAGACCCAGCCCACTGATGACCCCAGGCCATCTGAGCAGGCTCACCCTTGTGTTTGGGGACCCAGATAGGAATTGCCTCCCTTGCTTACCTAAAATACCATTGATGTGCACATAAGACACAATCTCTGAAGCTTTTTCCCTCATTCTGCTAGTATAAACCCTGCTCCCATTAGGTGTTATCAGCAGGACCAGCTAACTGGTGAGACGCCACCCCGGAGCTGAGCGGACCAAGTTCAACCCTGTTGCATTTAGCTAAATGGCACGTCCACCCACACACACTAAAGTGGGATTTTGCTGAAGGTGAAAATCAAGCTGTGCCTCCCTCCTCCACCACCACACAACCCCCCCCCCACCATCTAATGCAGTTTAACATGACAGTTCAGCTTATGGAAGTTATTATGGGATGCCTGTGCATCATGGTTGCTGGTCTGGACCACCGCTATTCTTCTCCTACACTACACAACACACCCATGCACACACAGAAAAGCTGCTGAGTGCTTATATAATCTGATGTGTCAACAAAGTCCCTGCCAACTCTCCTACGTCTGGGGACTTTAAGTGGTTTCAACTTGTCCCAGACAGAGCATTTCAAACATGTGAAAAGTTCCCCTTCAAGTCTACCCAAACCCAGCCAACCCAAACCCATACTGATTCTTACTGTGTAAGTGAGAAAACAAGTTCAGTGGTTGCTAAACAAGTACTTGAGAAAGCGCAGGCTGGCAGCTTTCCCCTGCTAGACCCCTGTCCTCCCATCAATGTGCAGCACAGCCAGAAGCTGTGTCTGTGTCTGAGTAGTCACATGGCATCCGTCTGTCGGGTGGGTGTCTGAGCACTTCCTTTGAGAGACTGAGGGCTACGAGAGCCGGCTAGAGCAGACAGGGCACCACTGCCGCATCTCTGAGTGACAGCCCTTTGGTACAGCAGTCTCATGAAAGTCAAGGGCAGGGGGTAGCTATAATTTTTTATGCAAAAAGTTGTGACCAGGTAATGGCAAAAGCTTACAAATCTGTATGTAAGTTAGTTCTGGTTTTGTCTTCCCAATTCTTTGAGGGGTGGGGTCCCTTGTGACTCCTGGTGTCTTTTGTCAGGCGTGTCCTCATGTCCTCATGTCTGATGCTGGTGGAGGCCGTATGCCAGCACTGCCTGATGCAGCTCTCAGCCTGGTTACTGGGCTGTGGAGCAGCCAAATGGATTTGCCTTTAGATTCTCCCAAAGCAGGAGGATATGAGTATACATCAGGAGACCCCCCTCTTGGGAGACAAATATCTTTGTATGTTCGGTGGTGGAATATCCTGACTTTTTTTTTAGTGATGCAAAGTTACCTTTGTATTAAAGCTATTCTTAAAATTTATTTTAAATGCACCATGGCCAAATGTATTTTAACCCACAGAATTAGCAAATATTAACTTAAATGGTTTCATTTACTTAGTTGCTTTGCTGAACTGTAAATTAACAAAATTCCAGACTGAAGAGCTTGAAGCCTGTAGGCATCCAGAAAATGAAGTTCCAGTTTCACAAGAAAGTGACCAGCATTCAGATATCTTCCACACAGGGACAAGTTTGAAGATTTTGCTTTTTTTCAATCAATAATTACAGCCCTGCAAGACACAGAGAAAGACAGACAACCTCTGACCCCTTGATAGCCAAACCATTCAGGTGGTCAACCTAAAACATGGAAGACCTAGATTCAAATCAGCAAGGTTAAAGAAAGAAAAGAAACTTGGGACCATGGAGATGTCTAATCACTGGACTCCATCTTATCTTAAACAAAAATAATGTTCTAGACTCTACAAGTTTACATCAAGCTTTGCACAGTTCTTTAAAATGGCCGTACTTTGATCAGATGGAAAAATTTCCGTTGAACCCTTAAGACTTTTTCAAAAAGAAAAGAAATCTGTTTTGAGCAAAGAGCCCCAGCCATAATGCTCCTCCATGTGCTAGTCTTAGTGCTTGGAAAGGTGCAGGCTCCTATGGTAATGTGAAAACCCTCTCCACCTGCAGTGCACCTGCAGGGGGATGTCCTTACAGGGTGGCCTCTGTGCCCTCCAGCTGTGCAAAAGATGCTCTGGCACATCTGCAATTAACCCCTTCCCATCTGAGGAGCCTCCCTGACCCCTTCTGTCCTGGGCCTGTGCCATCTTAGGAGTCTGAGGTAGGTGAATGGCTCAAGTCAAGCAGAGACATCAGACAGTGTGACAGAAAAATTATGACCCCTGACTTCAGCGTGGAAAAAGGTCCATGAGCTAGCAAGATAATGAAGCTATTAATGAAGTGAAACACCATGCTGAGGCAGAAACCCATATGTGAATATGATTCATACATTTGAAAGGCCTAGAGAGTAGAATTTCAGTAGGATAAGCACAGCTTCCACACTCAGACTAAAGTGATTGGCATCGCTGCCCAAAATGTAAGAAAAAAATTCATGTTTTTGTTGAGTCATTTTCAGCCCACTGAACACATGCTCCAGAGCTCCTGCACAGAGGCAAAAATACATCCTATGTACACACTGTTTTTATGACCCCTCTCCTCCCTCCCTCCACATCCTGCACCTCAGAGTTTGCTACAGAGGTAATGGTTTCAAAACCATTCCACAGAGATAAACCTCAGTGTGTGCAGTCTTACACTGGCTCGTGCAACCAATTACCACTCAAGAGTGTGCTAAATTATTTCATGGAAAGAATGAATGCTCCTCTTTCCTGTTTACTTTTCAGTATGTGAATATTTATTTTCTTGTGTCAATAATTACTCTAATGTTTCAGAACACTCCATTTAAAACTGGCTTTCATTCATAGAGAGAGTCATTCACAGAGAGAGCCATTTTTGAATGATAATGAGGCAATCAATGTTTTTAAAGGATCTTATTTTTCAAGTGAAAATAAGCACAATTTCACAATTTCTTCTCAAAATACAGACTAATTTTTCAAGAAGCTTGAAGGAAAAACCAATGCCACTGTAAGCATGTAATGTAATTTTCTAGGCTTTTGTTTTCAAGACTAATTAATGATCTGGATATCCCAAAATACTTAATTTGAATCTAACAAGAAGGAGATTTAAATTCAGGCTGTTTCCAGTGTTTTTACTGATGCAGCATCTTTTATCATTCTCCTTCCACTTTATCTGAGCTGTGCTGGCATTGCAAGGCCTAGAAGGGGGTTAAAACTCTTCACATTTTGTGCTCAAAATCTTCAAAAACAACCTTGCTGACTGAAGAAAAGTAAGATTTATTTCTGTTAGAAATACTTTGTAACATGCATGGGCTAAACTTCACAACCCAAATCTCTTTAAGTCTGGAGTCACATGCAGATGGAGTCAGGCAGCTGCTTACAGATTAGGTGGATACAAATTTGTCCCTCTGTATGAAGTGGTGACTGATGGGAGCATTCAGAAACTATTGACATGAGATGCTGGGCAATGGTCCTGGACTATTAAGAGCAGTGACTTCCTCTACATAACCCTCGGAGAAGCATCAGTATGAACACAGGTGGCCAGAGCATGTCCATGTGGGGTTTCTGGTTTAGTGTGCCCCAGGACAGACTGCACTTCCCCGCTCACCCCAACCTGGAGTCATTGCTCCCAATGATAGAAGGGAAACTCTCCATGAGCCAAATGGCAATAAGAAATGAAAATATGGCTTGTGACAACAGATCCTGGAAGGACTGTGACCTCGTTCACACACACACATGCTCATTCACAGCACTGGGTATTGCAGTGCCACAGCAGCCATGAGATGCATGCATGGAAAAGGCAGAACATAAGGGTAAAGGTCCAAACAATACCTTGAGGAATAATGCTGTCTGCTTTGTTGGCGTCATTTGAAACTCAGTCAAGAGAGTAGAACACGAGAATACTCTGATGCTCCACTACAGGGTTTCCTCCTTGGAGGGGGGGCAAGCAGCAGATGACCAGTATGAACCCTTGAGAATAGTTCATGTTGTACTTGTTGAGAATAGTTCGTGTTGTACTTGTTGAGAATAGTGGTTGTAGTTCATATCCAGACAGGAATCTGGTTCTATGTTGAAAGCTCCACAGAAGACATTTGACATGTATTTAATGAAAATACAAAACAAACTCCGTCATTAGTTTGGAGTTTTGGCTTAACCACTTCTCACTGCATGATCCCAAGTGTTTTTATGTCCTGCGGTACTTGGACTTGAGCTCTAAGCAGACTAAATATTTTGTGCTTTCTTGTCAGCTTATTGAAAAGTTTGCAACTTGGAGGACTTGGAGTAGTTCTAGTCAATATGTTTGTACTTCCTTCCCACCTATTTGTTAAAATTTAAAGGAAGGGTCCCCTCAATTGTAAATGTGCAGTGGAATACATTACTCATCACGTGTAAAAGGCAGGTTGTAATGCAAGAGTATTGCAGAGGTACTGCTGGAAATACTGGAGTCCCTGCAATAAAGAACATCCCTACAGTAACGCACACTTCTGCACTTGTCAGGCTTCTGTAAACTAGCTTAGCTTTGAATGGCAGCAAATATTAAAGCACAAATAAATGTGTACCACATCTGTGTTCTCCTCTATCAGAGAGTTTGCACATAATTCAGGGATAATGCAACTATTTGTGCACTGGAATTGATTGCAATAACACCTCGGTGCCCTAACAGGTAATCTACTTAGGGGCTGGTAGGATGATAATATCTTAATTTTAAATTATTACATAAATTCAATAGGACAATTAGTTGAGGACAATTAGTTGAGAACTTACCAAGGGGACTAAGTTAGCAACTGGTCTTAATGGTAGGAAAATAGGAGAAAAGAATAGAAATACTGATAAAAAGGAGAAAGAGGAAGAGGAAGAGAAGCCACGAGCAGTGTCCTGCTCATGCCAGCTGGTTGCCATGGTGCCTTGATTCTCAGACACCATTCTGGACAGTGCTGGTCCACCCCTGGTAATCCCAATGCGATCCTGGTCAGAAGGGGATTTCCATCAAAGGCAACCCATCAGCATAAAGAGATGGGGTTTGCACTCACATCATGCTTGTACTCTGACTTCATTCTAGCAGCAGAAGGGCAGAGGACACTCATGCAGCACACATTCTCCTTGTGAATACTGATGTCTGTCAGCGTTTCTTAAATAAATTCAAGCCAGCACAGCACGTTTTCACTGGATCAGCACTTTGCATCACAGGAGCAGCGCTTTCAAAGCTCTGTGAGGGGCCTTTCAGACAGACTTACTTATCATGGCTTCTCTCCCAGCAATGCTGTTAATACTGTTGCATGGATAGGCTTAAGTCATAGCAAAATTGCAGGTGTGGACACAAATTACAGCTGTTACTGATAGACAAATAAAGAACATAATCTCATGATCTTAAAGTCCACTCAGCAGAGACTCAGTCAGTATTAAATACTCTTTGCTCAAGAAGTTCCCATTTGTATTAGATGATTTGGGTGAAATTCAGTTTTCCTGAAGTCAGCAGGAACCTTGCCAAGGTTGTCAGTGAGGCCTTAATTTTGCAGTCTGGCTTTGAAAATCTTGTTCCCTTTGTTAATGCTGGCATTTTGGCTGCTGAAAAGAGACACTTTGGCTCTAGGCAGCCAATTTCTTTTCCTTGTGGCTGCTGCTTAGCAAATGCACATCCACTTAGCAAATGCACAGCCACTTTCCTGACTATGACATCCCATTATAGATGGGAAAAAAATGATGAGCAATACAAGTAAAGCTGCTTCTCCCAAAAGGTTTTAACTCCAGCCCAGTGACAGCTAATTCTTCTCCCCCCAGCCCATCCCTGCTCATGAGCCTTGTGTCACGGACATTGTACCCCCCACATCCACCAAACATGGAGCAGCTCTGCTTCTGTAATTCAGTTTCTTTATTCACCATTCATTCAACACGACTTAACAATTAGACAGGCAAAGGAGGTGGGTGAAATACTAAAATATTCTTTCTTCGAGGATCTTTCATGTAATATATATGTACCTAACTTATTATCTGGGTACATGCGAAAATATTCAAAAATGTATCAGTGGACTTTGATTTGGTTTGGTTTCTTTTGACCAAATATTCACTGTCAGAAATATGGCTAAACCCCAGACTACTTGACTTTAGCTCCAGGCTACCAAAACCAAATTAGCAAATCAGCTTTCTGTATCCTATTAACTCACCAGACCCCCAGTTTCCCTATTGATTAAACAGCATTTACCCAGGAAACATACTCTAATTTCATTTGTGTACTTTGTGGTTTAGGCTCTGTTCAAGCAATTGAACTAGATCAGCTGGTTCTTCATAGCTGCTAAGCATGAAACGCATGCTCTGGCAGGAATGGCAAGGGCACTCTCTGAGTGGAGACTTGCCTGCTGGTGATCCCTCAGCAAGATCAAAGTCACGGGACGAAGTGTGCTTCCAACAACCAAACATTAGCTGAGGAGAAACAGTTGTATTTCATGGTGATCTCATTATGTCTGACTTGCCTTTCATCCTCAAAGCCTGAGCTTCTGCTTACAGAGCTGATGTTAGGGGACACCCAGGCAGCCTCCCTTAGCAAACAGTGAAAACCAGGAGAGGCAGATTCATGTTCAGGGTGTTTTTTCCAGACCAGCTTTATTCTGGTCCTGAGGACTTGACCCCCACCAGAAACAGGAACACACTCTCCTTGTTTGGCCCGTGTGAAAGGAGTGTGGCCTATGCAATCCAACATGGTGCCTTGGTGGCAACCACATTCCTGGAGGCTGGGACAAGCAGGAGTTTCACTCAGAAGTGTAATTCCGAGTGGACTACAGTGCTGATGTAGATGCAATCCAGGATTTACATCTGCTCTGTGATCTTCATTAAACCATGGAATCTTTTTGCCTCTGTTCCCCATCTGCAACAGATGATTATAATCCTTCTTTGAGGATATGTTCACTAGTTCTTCCAAAAGACCCTTGAAAATTGTGATAATGAACACTCAAAAGTAGATGACATTTCAGCCTCACATTTCTGCAGAGGTTGACACACAAATGTACTCTGCTATCTAGTCCTTTAGACCAGCCAGTCTATGATGAATAACATTAAAGAGGGCAGGTAATCTTTTGTATTTTTCCAATATTCATCATAATTTCTGAATCCCCTGAAACATACAATGCTGTTTGAAGCTGCCAGTGTTCTGAAGCACTTCGGAAGAGCTCAAAAGTATTTTGAAGAGCACGGCGCAGCTACTGAGTTTCAGTCCTTGCATCAGGGCCTCCAATGTTCTCCCATCCTACATACCACTTGTGATCCCTGTTACTGGCTGAGTGGTGGAGGTTTTGTACCCACAGCTACTTCTCTAGCTTTCTCTGAGACAGATAATTGGAGTGTGTACTTAAGTACTACTGACAGCAGCTTTGGAATTGCAAGTATTTTGGGTCAACATCTCTCAATTCCAGCAGAACAAAGACCACGAGGATTCACACATAAGCTGCAAATGACCTAAGGATTTTGAGAAGCTTTTTAATAATAACATTCCATACTTGCTCTCCATTTCTACCCTTCCTGCTTGTACACTCACTGCCAGAAAACCAGATAGCTGCTCTCAAAGCAAATGGGAATAGTCCAAAACTCACAAAAAAAGGTCACGGAGAAAATCCCCACTGACTTCCCAACAGACCACACAGCATCTCAGGTGTGACAGGACAGGGACCAAAGTTGTTTCTTGCCTCAGTTCACTCTCCCAGCTACACCAATTTGTTTGAGACAAGAAAGCAGACACCCACACACTTGTTCATACTGAGTTTGCTGCAAGCTGGATACAAAGCTCTCAGTCCTCCACCTCTGAAGACACACAGGAAGAAAGTCTGCTCACAACATCCAAGCAGTGAGTCTGCATCTTGTCCACACCATCTCATGTGCCACAGCCACGCTGGGGATGAGGCCAGGCAGTTGAATGTTTTGCTTTCTCAGGATGCAGGTTTGGAAGGTGTCCTCTATTCCCAAGCAGGAAAGGAAGGAAAACTGATTGTCAGAGCAACTGGAGCTGTTTAAGACATAAAGAAAGCTGTGTGCATTTCATGATACCTAGGGACAGAGATCTTGTCAGCAGTGTCTCTCAAGGCTATTGTCACACACCACACTGCACACAGCAGTCGGGATCCAGTCTTCTCCATGCAAGGAAAGAGGCTGCAGGACACAGCTCCCACACATGTAGGAAAGGGGAGTGTCCTAGGTTACAATGTAAGATGTGCCCAAAAGTATGCATTCTATCACCATCTTCATAAGCTGTTAAAAACTGGTTGGGCAATGTTCCCCATCTCCTTCATTACTCATCCCTGATAAACTCCAGGGATATCTTCTGTTAATGGCCCAGCTAATCCCACCACATGACTGATAAAATTACATCATCCCATTGTGAGATGCTCTGCCCAGAGGGACGAACTAAGCATTCCATCCTGGATATAATCTGAGATTTCGAACACCACAAGCAGCATTTTTCACTGGATTCTCAGAGGAAGCCCAGACCCCTCTACACCACCACTGAACCTTCCTCTGAAGACCAGACCCTTCTACAGGATCACTGCTTCACCACAACCATCACTCCAGGAGCACTGCAGCCACCATTTAATCGGACAGCTACCAACACTCTGACTGACAGGGTGTCAGGTTGTGTTCTGACTGTCAGTGGGGTTTTTTGTATTATTGCATTTATTTTATTTTTTTCCTATTAAATTGTATTTCTGACTTGGAGTCTCTCACTGGTTTGCTTTCAAACTAGTAGAGGCAGTAACAAGTTACACATATGCATCCCAGACATGAGATTTATGGAGATCAAGGGCCCTACACACACACTAGGTATTTAAGGTCTCAACATAGCCTGCAGAGAGCCAGCCCCAGGGGTAAATATATCCTAAAATAGACCCTCTACAGCTGCTCAGCTGGATCACTCCCCAGGCTGCACTGTGAACATCAGCTGGACTCACACTGACCCAACAGGACTTAAATGCCCCTGCACAGGTAGGCTCCTACTCTACAGTCAGTTCTAGACTGAAACCCTGCCCAGGTGTCAGGGTGCCTGTACTCAGACTGCAAATTACTTTCCTGGGCTGGTCTCAGCCTCTCATGTATCTGCTGCTGTTGATGGATGAGACTGGCAAAGTCTTCAGGCTCAGGTTCACTAGCTAATGCCTCATCCTTCAGCAAAATGAATATGAGGACAAAAACTTGGCACAGACAACCAAAGGGTAATATTCTTTTACATTAATCTGATTTCTGGACCAAAAGCACCTTTTAGACTTCTGCATTTTATGGTAGCAATTTATTTTTCTCTGTAACTCACACAAGTGGTAGGCTCTTCAACACTATTGTCAGTAAAGTGCCTTTCTCTTAACACATTAAAATACTTCCATTTCTAATACTTGCCTCTTTTATAATTTAATGGTGCCCAAATCAGTGCTTGCAAACAGAAGCAGAACAGAAACACAAACTGACAGTCACCACGGAGAAGCATTTCACTAATGTTTCACCTTAAAAAAGGTGACAGAAGAAATCACCACCATGACCTAGGTAAAGCCCAAAGCAGAACAGTCACACAAAAGCAACCATTGATTTGGAGTCCAGCTGCTGACATCTGCACTTCTGGACCAAGTGCCTAGGACCAGCCATTTCCACACGTTTCCAGGGAATGGAGTTGTTCACACCCACAAACAGTAGTCACAGCAAAAGGAGAGTAAAGCTCCTTAAATCACAGCTGGCTGATACGGGTTTACTGCAGAAATGGTGTTATCTAATGGACTTGGTGACGTCAAACAGGAGCAGCAGTACGTACTTACATGCATGTGCTGCCCTCCTGGAGGCAAGTCCTTGGCGTCAGTGCTTGAGCATGGCTGTGTGGCCAGAGACTGCTCTGGAGGAGATCCAGAAATGAGGATATGGCCAGTACAGGCTACAGATCTCACTGCAACTTTTCATCCCACAGTGGGTGAATTTATCTTGAGATTTGGGTTTCTTGTGAAAAAAATCATGCATTTGTGGCAACTGCCTTGGCAGTCACCTTCAGCCCTAAAGCCTAACAGTACCAGCCACCTTTATTTCTCTTTTCCTCTGCCTTCTGGCTCTTCACCTCTCCTGAGACTGCTGATCATGAGGGGGAAACCATTACAAGTCAGGCCAAATTCCTGAGAGACAGCTCAGATTGTGGTGGAACATGAGCTTTTCAGACCGCAAAGCTGCCACCTGAGCAACTTGAGTGCAAGCAGGCTGCTGCTGCAAGCCAGGCCACAGAATGTTTTCAAGGACCTGAGGACCATCCTGTTTGCAAGCTCCTCCAAACACGCTTTGTCCTTGAGAACTTTCAATATCCATGTGTCACAACCAGTAGTCACCTAGAAAAATCTTCCAGTTCTCTACAGCGACTATTTGGTAGCTTCCAGGAGGGCAAACTTCAGCCTCTCATCACAAATGCTGAAGTTTAAAAAAGCTGCTGGGCTGCTTTATCCTTGAACAAATCCAGGAAAAATTATAATAACCATCGATTATAATTCTTGTGTGAGGGTCAATGCACCCGTGGCATTGTAACCTCATTTACTGATTCAGTGCATGAATAATTCAACTTTTTCATGCAAAATGTGTAAGTTTCAATCCTTCTTCAGCTTCCTAGATACATTAAGCTCACTGAGACTTGAACCCCAGCAACACTCATCTGCATTTTTTATTTACGGCATTCACTGTTAAACTAGGATTATCTTCAAGCATTGAACTGCCTTGCAAAGTTATCTCAGCTGGCAATCTCAAAAAAACCCTTTAGAACAATAAGAGATGTTGCTACCATTGGTTCCTGAGTATCTGTCCTAGGGGAATTGTTTTTTCAATTGTAGCATAGCCCACAGGGGGTTTTCTGCAAGAGTGGAATAGTCCAGTGTCTTTAAAAAAATTTTTAAAATTGGGTTTTGCAAGTATTCTTATAGCTGAAAGCCGGCAAGTAAACTGTCAAATCCTCTCTCTCACAGAGCTAGTCTCTCTCTCTCTCTTTCTCTGTCTGAATCTACACATGCACAAATAAACACTTTTGCTTATGCTCTCCCACAGCAGCCTTTTAACTTCTGTTTTCAGTGTAAGAGGGCAGAGTCTTAGTAAATGTCATTATTTCACTGTAGTACTTCCTATCGAAAGATCCATCTTGGGCAACTAAATATTTTACTCTATTTTATTTTGTTCTATTCAAGGAGAAGCTTTGTGCTGCCAAGAGTTTAAAAATACACTTGTTAATCTAAATGGTCATTTTGGAGGTACCAGCTTTATCATTTCCCCGCCTCTCCCTTCGCATCCATATTTCTTTCACGTATAAGTGGAAAAAAACCCCAGGAACTGCAAGAGGAATTCTCAACACCTCTTTTCCCCAGCAGCCATCTTTACCCTAAATGTCATCTGCAACATATGTTTACAACCTAACAGCATCACTGTTCCCAGTGGAAAACTCCAGATGCTGAAGTTCTTTCAGGTTTCACAGCAGACGTGCTGCTGCCCTCTCGGGTCTGTTCCTTAGCTGATAGTGGAAAGAAGGGAAGGAGCAGGCACTGCCATCAGTTTTCCCACAAGATACAGATTCTGGGTTCTCCAGAGCATGCAGGATCCAATCAGTGTGTTATACCATTACTACATAAATGTTAGGAGTGGTCTCACACTGCTGGGCTCCCTCAGACTTTACACCTCCTATGGTGTGGGATAAAGCACACAAAACAGAGGGACACCAGGAGTCTGCTTAGTCCTTTCAGCTGCTCAAAGGAGATGAAGTTAATCTATAACAAAAATCAGCCTTATTGACAAAATTCACATTTAGGTTTGGACAAAGGCTGCTTCAGGATCAGGAAGGTGGTTCTTCAGGCTTTGTGTTCCACTGTGCTTGCTCACAGACCAGACACCAAATCTTACGGCTTGAAGAAAACCGCAGGCAGGATTCAGTAAAGCACTGTTGTTCTGTCAGTCAGACACACACTGTAGTGCCAGGTGCTGTAGGGATGAATCAATGATAAGCATTACTGGCACTGAGAGGAAAAGGCAAAATTACTGTTGGTGCACCCACTTGTTCTTTGTATTCCTTTTCAGAAGAGGCTTTCCTGAAACTGGTTGTTACATGCCACAGGGCCATCACTCCTAGCCACTTTGTAAAGAGACTCTGACACTGTATTTCAACAGAAAACTGCAATCACCATCTTAGCCAGCTCTGTTTGCAAGTTCAGCACAGTCATCTGCTTAATTTTGACTGTAAGAGCTGAGTGCTTGGCAACAATGGTAGCGGCAATGTACAACCTGTACAGGCTTGAAAATAATCTCTCTGTTTCTTAAAAAACATGCTTTGATACTAGTGTGGTTTCCTTCAGGATAATAATAACAGTCTCGAAACAAAAAAGACTTTGGGGAGACTTCTGTTCAGTGGGTGAGCAATTCCAGAGCTGTCAACAAGGTGAGCTCTGGTGCAGGGTCCAATTCCTCTCGTCCCCCTCTTACATATTACTGTATCTAGGCTCATAATCTGATTTTATACATGCAATCCTCTCCCTCTGACAGAAAATGCAGACAGACAGCCTTTAAATCACACTTGCATTAAAGTGCCCATGAGACCAGGCAAAGTGGGATCAGCCTCAGGTCTTTTGTTTGCAGTGTTGCTCCAGCTGAGCCTTCACTGTGGTGGAGCAGGGACATGGTTGGTGGCAGAGAGCCTTCCTTCACCCCACGTGAAAGCAATGTGTGGCTTGGTGTCATTCAGAAATGCACTGGTAAGGTTTGGCCACCGCTTGCCCTTTTCATTTTTCAACTTTTTTTCCACTGAGATGCCAAAATGGTATTACTGAATGCTTGGTACTTAAACATGGACTGCATAAAATGCCTCCTTTAAGTCTTCCACTGGCAATTAAAGTCTCTAAGAAGGAAACATGAGGGGGGGAAAAAAGAGAGAAAATATGTAGGTTAAAATATAATTAGTAGTTATATTTATCACTGAGCTAATTCTGAGTGGAAGCAAACAAGGTGCCAGACTGCAGGCAGACGTGGCCACTTTCTGGGAGGCCCACAGCAGGTCCCAATCTGCTGCTCCAGACTGTTTTGCCACTGAGCACTACACTGAGATGCAAAAAGAGTAAACCAATTGGTATATGAAAAATTTGTTGAAAGGGTACACAAATTCTTGACACACAATTACTCCTGAAAGAAAAAATCAATAGGATTTTTTACTCCCACTCCTTTGCTCTGCAGAAAAACTCAGCCTACATATGTTAAAACTAAAAAAAAAACAAACCACCAAACCCAAAAGTTATTGCTACTAATATTTTGTTTCAGTTATTCATTAACAATTATATAAATCTGCTTTTAAACTGCTCATTTCAGTTTTAGAAATCAAAATCTCTTTTTTCTGCACAGCACTTTTAAGCACTGTACAGCTTTAAAGAGTTTTTTTGGGGGGCGTAGAGGGGAAGGTGTCTGAACTGTATTTGAATCTTCATTGCTGAAAGCCAAGCCTTTTCAGTAATAATCAAGTTTAGCTGCAAACATGTTGATCCCTTCTAGTAACTCTATTCCTTTATAACAGAGTTTAGCACCTCAGGAGCCAGGTCTGATACAACCACCTGACTCCTTAGACATGAAAAGGTAGTATTGTAAAAAGCAATGCATTTAGAGTGTTAAAAACCAAAGTCCCAGGTACTAAATTGATGGCCAATGGGTTTTCCAGCTTTTTTTTTTTCCTTTTTTTTTTTTTAATGTTAATATTTTAGGAGGGAGTAACAGACTCACAAGAGTTGTCCCGCAGAAAGCCTCAGCCTGGTAGCAGGTGAGGTTCGGGGTACACAGAGTTTCCAGGGCTGGGACAAGAGAAAGGAAACATTTTCTTTTCTTCATCCATGGAAGACATTTAATCTGAAAGCCTTTGAGGTACAGAATGGAAACTTGCAGTTCCCCTCTCTTCTGGCTTACTTTTCAGGTGAAACGGTACTTTTCCTGAGTGTCATGAATGCTGCACTGCAAAAAGTTATCAATAAATAATAACTTGAGTATGTATACAAGATCATTATTTAATCTTTCAGTAATCTTTTTCCATGCATAATTTATTAAATGTTTTATTTATTGCTCATATTTATTAAAAATTGATTCTATTTCTTCTACTTAATGTCAATTTCTAGATGCAAGAAATTATTAATATTTAATAAATTGAAAGATGCATGGAAAGAAATATTAAAAAAATAGAAGTGCTCACTCCACATATCTCCTCTTCTTACAGAAATGCCTCTCACTACATGTTAAGCAACCCCATCCTTTCTTTGCAGTCTGGGGTTGCACTTTAATTTACAATTTGGGCAATAGTGACAATAAAAAGTAAGAAGCTCCAGAGTCAAAACTCACCAACCTCTTGCCCCAGGAAGCCTGTGAGGTTGGGTTCAAACCAAGGAGAGACTCTGATTCTTAGCATTCATCTCTGAGCCATCAGACTTTATTTTTAAGACACACGCTTCAACCCCAAAAGTTAGAAACAGTAAATAAATAATAAGTTCCAAACAAATAATATGGATGGAAAGCTTCCAAAAAACCTGAAGATATGATGCAGCACATCATAGGGTGATTCAAAACATTCATTCCAGATACTTCCTAGCACTTGCACATGGAAAAACATCATTCTTAGATTTGTTCCCAACATCACTGGGAGCTGGGGACACCCAGCAGATCTCATGGAACATCCTGTTTTGGGCACTCTCCCCTGCACATCCATTGTAGCTCCAGCCCAAACCCCCCTTAGCTTTTGCCTGTTCCCCAGACATTAAGCTGGCAGCACGTCTATCCTTGCTCTGCCCCAGCCTGAGCGGCTGGGGCTGGGGGCCAGCTTCTTGGCTAACTCTGTGCCTAGGTTCATCAAGAAGTCCAGTTACAAGACCAGAAAAGTTTTCATCAGCTCTGAGGTCTCTAGACATGCCTGCAGTACAAAACAAACTAGAACACTGAGAAATTGGAAACTATTAAAAGCAAAAATCAAATAGTAATGACTTGGTTGTCTGGAAGGAATTGAGGAATGATTAAAGCAATTAAATCTGGATAACTTGGCTAAGAGATAACTGCAGAGAAAAGAAGCACTTCCATAAACTCAAAAGGCTTAATCACCATCTAAAGGGTGATGGCACATGCAGAATTAGACCCAGCACACAAATGACGGTGAGAGACACAGGGGCATGAGCCGGGGGACTTTAAATCCCCAACAAGCCTGGGGAACCAAAGCTCTCAGAGCAGAGAAAACTGAGGTGCCTGGGCAGGAGGAAATCAATGAGACAACAGATCTACCCTCATTAGTAATGCAGATAGAACAAAATAGCTGGTCGCCTCTCCAAAAAGTAGACATGACCTGCTAGGAGCAAGGCAGGGGCAGGGAGAACCAAAACCAGTGAGTTCTGGTCCTCATGCCAGCACGCACCTGGTTATTCACTGCACGACTCTGTTGGAACTTCAGCCCCAAGAGTTTAAATGATGTTTAAATTGACAGTGGCTCTTTCTGAGTCTGATGCTTCCTCTCACCCCTCCCTGCTTTCCTCACATCCAATACAGATGTAGAAATTAGGTTGCAGGTGTTGAGAGCTGGGAAATTAAATGTGACTGCTGGATAAAACTCTTCAAGTGACAAATCCAATGAGTTCATTTTAATCCCCTTGAACTGCTAAACACACTGACTGCCCGGGCCAGCGCACAGCTCTGTCTGACAGAGCCAGGGACAGCCCTTTCTCAGGGACATCTGCTTTGATACGCACTTTGTTCTTCTGATCTGTAAACTGACCTAGCTGAAAAGTAGTGTTTGTGGTTATTAAAACACATACAAACTCCTTTAAAGTGGTATGGATGCACCCAGCTTATGAGCCATTTCTGACTGCTTAGGGCCATAGCACCTGAGAACCTGCTGCATGGAGCACTGCCATGGTGCTCCTCCACGCTGGCTCCCCTCCCAGCCAGGCCAGTGCTGTAGCAGGAACCTGTCCCCCTTTCAGCCAAGCTGTTTGCAGGTACCTGCCTGTTCCCTGGGTTGTTTGGGCTTTTAAAACATACCCAGCACAGCTCTGCTGCCTCTTGCTCCTTAGCTGAGGGAGATGTTGTCCCATGTTCCAAAGGTGCCAAAAGTACTATTCATAATTTAGTACTTTTCCCAAGAGCCCAGAATGAAGGTTCTTCATCAATCCTCCCTCAAAGTTAGAAAAAGAAAAAGACTGTTCATGTGCCCACCAGCACTGTAAAAGCCAACAGTGTAAAAAAAGATGAGCTTGAATGTGCTCAGCATCCTGCCCCAGGAATTCAGGACATGAGGCAACACAATTCCTAGCTCAGGTACCAGTTCTGATCCTGTAATGTCTGTAGGAAGCGGGCATCATAACTAATTAAGGTGCTGAAAGAAATAAGAAAGCCCCATTTATTTTGGTTATAAATTCCTGCCAATGGTTGATGGTAAAGGCTTTCACTCTAACAGAGGGGAGCTGAGCTAATTTAGGTGAGCACCATATCCTGTTCCTTGTCCATCAGTGCTGCTCCTCACAACTTCACTGCATATTTACAGCAACTGGTTTGAAAAGCTTTGGTTCTGCAGTCATGATATTGTGTTTTTGTTGTTGCATTCTCTTTTATGCCCTCTTAAAACAAAATTTTCAAAACCCTAACTGAAAAATGTCACCCAAGTTTAATATAAAGGGTGAGAAGACAAAACAGACAGTGCACATTTTTCATTTCATCATTTCTTCCAAACAAAATCTCGCTGTTTTGTTAAACAATCTCAATTATCTACCTTCACAGGTGACTAGAGTTTACAGAAGATCAGTTTTATTTTCTAACACTCATGGGAAACATCTCAATTACTCAAGAGTCCGAGAACCTTTTCTCCTTGCTCCCTCACTTTTAAGATTCCCTGAATGTCCCAGGCAAGTAATTTTCTGTCCAAAATAGTAAATCAGTCCACAGAAAATAGTAAGTCCAAACTGCACCCTGGCCACCTTCTTTGGAGTCTACCATTTCATTCTTTTTACTGTTTCAGTGCAAAAACACAGAAAAAAAATTACTTTCTCATGATCTCACCTTATTGCTGCCTGATGTCTATCACCCACAAAAACCCTCCAGTTCTCAGGGCTGAAGTCTCCAGTATTTACTAAGACATGGACTCTCAGAGTGGAAATTTTCCTATGGAAAGCATTTTGAAACCAACTCCCTCACATAGTATTCCTTGATACAATGTGCAGGCGTTTCCAGGGCAATATGTGACATCCACTCCCCTGCAGATAAAATCCTTCCAGATTAAGGAAATAATGCAGAAAGCAGCCAAGTGGGAGAGCAATAATGTTATAATTTTGAAAGTCTCTGTCTCACTTCTCAGTGCAAGCAAAGTATTTGCTTTTAAAATGGATATTTGGAATTACGCTACGTATGTCAGGGTCCTGAACATAGGACCCTGACATATGACCTGACATAGCTCCCCCTGCTCCTGGGGGTTTTGCAGCCTGGGCTCGGGTGATGGGTGGCCTCACTTAAAGCCTGGGCCAGGGTCACTCCTCTTCTCTGGAGCTGTCCTTGAGCTGAGGTGCTGTCCTCAGTCCCTGCCTGAGCTACACCACAGCTTTGCTGTGACCATGCCCATGCTGGATGGATGCTGATTCCTGCCCCCTGCCAGCTGATGTCCTGCCCAACCTCAGCCCACCCCCACCTCCATGGACACACTTGGTACCCTGGGCTGGGCCTGACAGAAAAAGTATGAGTTGAAATCTGTGACTATTAGTTAAAAACCTTTGACAAAAAAAAGATGGGGTTTGGGGGTATTTTTGGGGGGGTGGGGGGGGGTGTTGTAGAATGGAGACACTTCAGCTTAATCATTTGATTTGATCTGAATTCCTACATCCCACAAAGAAACAGTTTTGACAGGTTTTTTTCCCAGATGTCATTATAAACAATGTCTAGGTATATTTACAGTAGCATTTTGGTTCAAATCAAGAGCCTGCTCATGAAGCAAAATTTCCTGATGATGACCCCCACCTAACACTGATTTCCACCACTGAGTGAGACTGGACGATGCAAATTTGTCTCCTTCTGGATGGAGCTTAAGCCAAAGGTGGTGGCTCTGCTAGGGGTTCTCCAATCCATGAGAACAGGCTGAAGCTAGTCTGAAGCGTCCTTGAAATGTCCATAGTGAGGATTTTGGGTCTTCAGCACTGGATTCAGCCAAAATCATTTGGTCAATAGGACCTTGAAACAACTCTTCAAGCAATGTATAAACTATCCAGGCATATTGGGTTTGTATCTCATTCGGATAAGCGAATACTACTTGTGGAGAACTTGCACTATCTGAACACTCAGTTGACTGATAAAAAAGTAAAACTACTTTCTCTGAAGCTACAGTAATTTTTGCAAATCATTCACTGATTCTATTTTTTCTGAACATTTTATTCCAGCATGTTCATGTTGCCTGTATCTTGTTAGATTTGACCAGCGATGACTCCTTGTATCACGTATTTCACATTTGTGTTGTGTACATGAAGAAGAGTCACAAAATGAAAATTTCCTGAAATAACAGAATCACAGATGGCACCATAACCGAAGGTCTGTAAAAACTGAGTCACTTATGTTGCATCAGAGGAAATAATTTGTGTAAGAAAAGTTGATATAAATTAGATTGTAAATAATTACAACAAATAGAGCAATTTCGTCTTTCTTTAAAAATGCAACACAAGGGAGTGAACCTGATGATTAATGCAGACATTAGAACCTCGAAGCTAATATGTGTGGGTTCCACAAACCCTCGAAGGATGTGGAACCCACATTCGAGGGAATGTGGGTTCCACATTCCCTCGAAGCTGTATGTGTGGGTTCCACAAACACCTACAGACTGCTTCCCAGATGGTGCATCTGAATCTTGTGTAAAGGTGCACACAGTGCCCAGGGAAAGGTATGATGTGAAAGGAAGTAAACGTAGTAAAACTTGCCACAAAATTAAATATTTGAAGAAAACAGTAGCTCACCATCTTATACCAAGCATGGAACACAAGCACCCTTCCAACAGGAACAGGAAGATATTGGAAAGTCAGCGCTGACTCCATAACAGCTGATCATGAAACCTCATCTCACTGCAGCAAACAGGACATTTGGCAGTCAGTCTGTCCTGCCCTGTCCTGTGCAGGTGACCTCTTGGGAACTGTCCTCATGAGGTCCTGAAGGAGCACATGGTTTGAGCTTTCGGGTGACTGTTCAGCACACCCTCAACAAGACCAGTAATTAAAAGGCAAAAGCACTCTGACAATTAATACTTGGTGCAATCACTGAATTCTAAGCAGCCACACAATAAAGATAAGGATAGAAGACAAAGGAAGAAAAGCATGAAGAGCAGGTAGATATTAAAGATAAAAATACAGCATCACTTCCCTCACCTTTCCAGTCAGAGAATCATTTTGTCTCAGAAGTGATTTGATTCTGCATCACATTGGTTTGTGGTTTGATATCCTTTTTTTTTTTTTGACTAGTCCAATTTCAGCCCTGAAAAAATATAATTGGCCAGAGCTGTTTCTGTGCTAGAAACTTCAATTCAATAACCTCTCTCCTATTGTATTCCGCAGAGATCCAGAAGTAATGTGTGCTCAGGATATGAGAAGGGTGATTCTTGGGGAGAACTGAAGTTCAATTCCTTTATTTCATTTCAATAAATGGAGGTTGACTTTTAAATTGGCAGATTTGTCAAAGGTGGTTTTTTATCACAATTAAAAGCTGAGACATGTAGTGGGTCTTATCAAAAGAAAAAATAGAATTTTTTTCCTCATTTCTGTGCAGGTATCAGTCAGAAAAGACAGAGTAGAGGGAATATGACCAAAAAATATTTTCACAGATACTCACAATGATTAAAAAAACCTGAATTTGTTCCAGCTGTGTTTGCTTCTCTCAAATAGGCAAATAATTCTGTTATGGTCACACACATTCTCACGGAGAAAAAAACTTTGGAAACTCATGAGGATTCATGGAAAGCAAAGTTTACACAGGGGAGGAAACCAGCCAGACAGGAGTCAGACTGCACTGATCACAACCAGCACTTCAAACACATACAAGTACTCATGGGAATATCAGAGAGAATTATTGTAGCACCTTGTGCAAGACTTCAAACATGTTGAGCTCTGCCTTGGACAAACACTGGGTCAAACACAGCAAGTGTCAAGAAATGTCACTTCTTATGATTATTTATAATGGTGATTGTCTTACTTGAAGGACCCCAGCCTGAGAGGGTTCTAGTTGTTTTGTTTATATCTGGCTTTAACCTTTATATTTATTAAAATCTTACATAGGTTTGTATTTATATTTATCCAAATGAGGAACAACCATCTTCTGATCTGAGAAAGCCATCTCCCTAGACACCACAGCCAGGAATGTGGAGTATTTAAAGCAGCTGATGCATGGGGAAAAAAGAGCCAAGAAAGACAACAGCTACAGATGTAAAGAGGAGCCAGCCGTGGTGTTGTGCCCATATAGCACAGCTGTAATTTCAGTCCCAGCATGACCTGCAGCCCATCCTGCCCAACAGAAATAAGTTGGCTACTTGCTAGCGCTGCAGCTGTGACAGAGCAAAACGGAGACAACAAAGCCTGGTGGTAAATACCCCGAACACGGTGTCACAGCAAGTCAGACCAGCTGGCAAGCCAAATGGTTTAGAAGTCTAGTTTTGAGCCAGTCCACCAGCCTGCCCTGCTCAGGAGGTGCACAGACCCTCCTGACACCAGTGGCCAAGAGAGGGGACAGGCCCCAGCCTTTGAGCAGTGGCACAAGCTGGTTTGCCTTGAGCCAGCTATGAAGCTCTTGTGGCCAGCGTGGCTAATACAGAACACCTTGCATGGGTTTTGTGAGAATGGTTCCCAGTTGCCTGATAAAAATAAACATGGGCAGATTTATGCAGGTGCTGTGAACCTTAGGACAGCATAGCCTTATGCCAGTGACCCTGGTGCCATGAAAAGCTCATCTGTGCAGACACTGTTGGAAAATGACTTGGGTACCAAAGAAGCAGTGGTGGGAAAGAGCAACTGTAGTATTTGGAGGGAATGTAAAAGGGCTCATTTCCACCCAGGCAGTTTTCTCTCAATACCATTTTTTGCCAACTGATAGCAGTTCATAACCACGCAGCTGGGGGAATCCCTGTGCCATCTGGAGCATTTCTGAATAGGAGTTTCATAAACCATTATGCAACACTTCTACCTTTGTGTGAATATTCCCAGGAGGGGATTGCAGTGGCCTAGGCAATGAATGTTTGAAATCCTCACGAAACTTTATCAGCTCCACGCTGCATTTCACCACCTTCTGTCAGATGGCTCCACTTGGCAGATCTTGACATCCCACTCTGAGCAATGTTTCAAAGTGTAGTTGAGGAACCTTCCCATTCCTCTACACAAGGAGGTAACATGGATTTCTGTTACCCTGGATGGGTTAGTCAGACTGTGAGTCATAACCAGAGCACACAGCAGCACTACGACACTCTCCACCCTTCAGAGATGGGGAAAGAGGGGGCTGGCGCTAAACAACAGAGTTCTGTCCCACCAGGGTGGCATCCACCTGGTGCTGTTCAGTCATCCTGGAGATGTCCAAGACCCAGCCCAAGAGGAGAACCAGGATTCCCTTTCCCTGCAGGCATCGCCAGGGAAAAAGGCAGGTTTCAGAGCTGTCCCTGCCATACCACCAAGGTCAGCACAAATACTCACTGTCTTCAGCCCAGACTGGTAATTCATCTGGCTGGAACTGGGTCTGCCTGTCACATGTGTAAACCATTCTGTCCCCATCCCATTGCTTCTGGACATTTTTGGCCACCTGAGGAAAGCAAAGGAGGGCTGCTCACCCCTCTCCTGAAAAGCCCTTTGTGATACTGCTGAAGGTAAAATGGTAGGCTGGCAATTAATGGAGCACAGATTAGTTTGTGGCCTCCAAGAAAGACATAGCCCGGCACACTGCCTGTGAACAGCTTCAGCAAATACAGAACTTTCTTGTTATTATATATATAAATCTGTTTTATTTTTCCAATGGACTATTTTTAAGTGTTTTGTGAGTAAAATGCATCCATCTCTTCACTGGGTTTCCACAGAGAAGTGCTCTGCCTCCCAAAGGTCTCCAGGCAGCACACCACCACCAGAACTCTAGCAGTATCCTTTTATCCTGCCACACTCCTTCTTACCAGTTGATTCCAAATTACAAATATACTTGACCTCTCACTACAACCTCTCAGTGTGCAGGGACATTAACTGGTGTCCCTCCTCTTTCCAGAGAGTGCATAGACGTCAGATGTCATGATATAAATATGAATAAATCACCTTTGAGATCTCTCCATCAGAACTGAAATTACTTGATATTTACTGGGCAGTAGAGACTGACAAATGGAAAGATGGATGGATGGATGGATGGATGGATGGATGGATGGATGGATGGATGGATGGATGAACGAAAAGACCAATGGACACTGAAACTGTGTGGTTTTGTTGCCTTTGAAGACCACACTGATGAGAAATAGCACACATGACCATCACAAAACATCTGGTGGCTGAAGTGGTCAGACTGCTGTTCTTGCATCAGAAGTTGGTCCCTTTTCTTAGAGAGGTTGTCCCATAAACCAAAAAAAGAGGAAAAGCATCTTCGTCTGTGGCCTGTAACAGTCTTTTTGTGAGCTCTTACAGACTTGGTACAGGAGAGGATGTCAACCTGATAATGGTAAATGAACTCTCAGCATTTCAGTCAGCCCTGCTGCTTCATCCTGGTAGGATCATATTCATTCTGAATATGAAGTTCTCTGCAGATGTTCGTCCAAGGTGGACATCCTCCTGGGACACTCTGCAGGCCATCTTCTGGACCCAGAGGCACCCTAGAGGCACTCCATCACTGCTGAAGCACAGTTGGTTTTTTGACCTTTCCATGGATTTATAACTGCTCCAGGCAATTACAATCCTGTTAGCTGCATGCTCTTGCTTTCATTAACAACTCTTCTTTTCATCCTCGCAGTGTGTGAGACCTTCTTGTATCTGCATGTCTGCCTCAAAGCAGGTTTGCAATCTGCAGATCAGGAATTGTTTTATTCTATTTTTTTTTACCACAGTATGTGGCAAACCACAGCACATGGCAAACCATCCTAACTGGATTGCATCAGACATCAAGGGAATGTCAGGCAAAGCCCACTGCACCATATCTCAGTGAAGGCTGAGTGGAGCAGGAAGCTCAGGCTCCTGGAGGTTAGTTGGGAGAAAAGGACCATTTCAGAGCAGGGACCTCTGCAAGACTTGGCAGTGGCTCAGCAAATCTTTCTTGCTCTCCTTTTAAAAGTACATTTCTAAATGTGCTGCCTCAAGGCCAAAGAAATTCCCAGAACAAGCATGAATTTTTCAGGAGGACGGAATGTGTCTACAAAGGAGACAAAAAAGAGTTATTTTCTGATTTCAAAGAAAATATTCTTAGTACAAACTTCCAGCAACACATCCAGACAAAAACACACAAAAATACTACATATATTAACATATATATGTGATTACCCCACCACCACAGTTTTGACAGAAGCCTATCCTGGTAAACCATCTTCATGTTCCTCTTCTATAAATCATTAATCGTAACCACTTGATCTGGAAGTAAAGCACTTTCTCTCCCAAGAACATCCTAACTGACAAAGGGGAGAGAAAAAAGCTAAGCAAATTTGCTTTGCTTGTCAGTGAAAGCCCCAGTAATGCACTGTCCTTGCTCCCTTTTCGTATCCAGTATCTGGAATGGCTGCAGAGTCGTTATCAGGCTGTTGGGCAGGGCTGGGGAGTGGAAATTTACATGTGGCACCCTTAGGGCTAAATGCACGTGCCACCCTTCAGGTGAACAGAAAACTCATACACTTGGCCTGCACCCAAAGTGACAGCCTTATCCCCTATGTCACATAAACATGATTAGGAAAACAATTTTTTCCCCTCAGTTACTGAGCATTAAATCTTAACTAACATGGTGCTGAACTGAGAAATGCTCTTTGCTTCAGCAGTCCCCCACTGATGATGCAGGCTCCTGATTTTGTGTCCTTCAAACCACCTTCCCTCTCCGCACAGGACACCCAGCCAGTGCAGCATCAGTGCCCGTATGATGGCTGCAGAAAATTCAGCCCCCACGGTTTGTGGGAGGCACAGGAGTGAGGTTAGGATGGGACAGAGTGTTCTGAAGCAGCTGCAGACCAACACAGTCATTCTCTCTCTCTATACGTGTCTACACGCCCATGTATATATACTCAGAATATTTCCACTCCGATATGAAAGTCTGGTGAACGGAATCTATGCATTTCATCAGCTGTTCCTAAAGGCTGAAGCCTTAGCAGGCTGTGCACTTCTAATGGAGGTCAAGACATTAGTGATTTTTAGTGGTAATACGGAAAAAATACGTAATTCTCTATTACATGGCTTTCTGGCAAAGAAGTCTGATCTCTGCTTCTTCTAGATACTTTCATTTTGTAACGCTACACAAGAGGGGATCCAGCAATTTTGAAATGGATATAACCAAATAAAATAACTGACACTCCAATCTTATTATTGATATACATTGCCAACATTTCTCTTCCACCAACAGTTCACACACATCCAGGGAATGCTGCTTTTTTTAGATGATTTACCACTAACCAATTAAAGTATCAAACCCAGAAAAATCAAATCCCCTCACATTCTCACATCTGAACAGAAAGCATTTGAGTAGTCAAACTTGTACTTAGCTTTTCAGAAAACCAGTTTGGAAAGGAATTTAGGGAACCCTCCAGTCCACCCCAATGCCCTAAGCTCTACCACTGGCTGAAGTTAGAAAGATTGCACATCTGGGGTCCAACTAGACTTCATGCATCAAGAAAATGGTCCAAACAACTGTGACTGACCAACATTTTATCTTGCAATGTCTTTTTCTTCTGATAGGAAGTTTTCAGCTGCCAGCATAAGTGTAAATTCTCCTCACTTCAGGCAGGTAAATATTTCCTTGCAACAGTGCCATGAAAAACAGGCCCACTGTGAGTCATTTTATCTCAGGCAATTTTTCATAATTGGACTGCATGGAACAGACTCTTCTTGTTATTGGTGTGATATCAGAAAATAAAATAAATAATTTGCCACTTTTGTAAGCAGAAGGGAAACAAAACAGATTTATAGCACTAGGATTTGGAAATGCTTGTTACTTGCTTGTTTCCCATTTTGTGTCTTCTCAAGAGGTTAAATAAAAACATCAGTGTCTGTCTGCAAAGAATTACAGGGGAAACAACAATGTGTATTAAATTGAGACTTCAGAGGGGAATTTCAATCAGTATATTATCAGGATGTTCTGACAAAGTTTAAAATCTCTAGAGATAAAAACAGTTACTAGAACTCATACAGCTGTTTGATGCTGATCTGTGATTGCTCTTACAAACAAAAAGCAAAAAGCAGGAAAAATAGTTGAAAATTTTAGCAGAAATTAAGAAACATGGAAGAGAGGAAGGAAAGAAGAGGAAGGTGCAACAAGCAGAGAATAACATAATAAGCACCAGTGATGCAAAAAGAAAATGACTTGAAGTAAGAAAGAAGGCACATATATTTCATACTGTAATGAAACCTGAGAATGTTTTACTGTAAATTCTCCATTTTGTGATATCCTCTCTAAAACCATGTGTCTTAGTCAAACAGGGTTCAGAATGGGGGTAATGGATTCAACTTGAGTGTGTGCTCTAAAAGGATAAAATAGAAGTAAAAATAAGTAAGGATAAGCTCAAGCATACACAGTCCCCTTCGTCTGCAAAGCCTCAGCAAGTCAGAGTCCCTCAAGGAAAAGGATGAAGTGCCAAGGGAAAGAAAAGCAGAGCTGGCTGTGGGGTAGATACAGGGTCAGGTAAGGCACTGCCAGATGCCCATGAAGGGACTGCCCCACCAATGCCAAGTCAGGCTGGCCCCAAACTCAGGCCTGCAGAGATCCATCTCCTCCTGGCTGTGAGGCTACTGGGAGCACCCCAAGTGGTGCAAGGCACACAGCAGCATTCAGGAAAGGCTCTCTGGAGAAAGTAATGATGATCACAAAGAGCCTGAAAGCTGGAAGTCTTTCCAAGCTACACCACTAGCAAGGGAAGCAGCCCACAGGGCTGCTCAAGCCCTGTCCTTGGAGGTCTGGGGCCTCCCATATTTCCACCTGTTCTCCAGGGTCACAGGCACCCACATCTAAGCCCAGACCAACCCTGGGTGCTACAAGGAGCTCCTGTCCCCTACAAGCTCTGCTCTCTCTCTCCTCTCCGCTGGCCCTTCCCATGCGAAAAGGAGAGCACATGTCAGGGTAGAAGCTCAGCTGCTATTTTTTGTCACCTCCTGGAGGATGTTATTTCTTTCCATGTGCTGTATAGGATGCATAGGCAGAATCATGTGCCTTGCCTGGGCATCAGTAGTTGGTTGTTCTGGGTAAATGGTGAAATACCATGAAATACCATGAAATACCATGAAATACTTCAGACTGCCACTTGTCAGCTCTGCTTCTCCCAAAAGGCCACTCAAGATGTGTCAAAGTCACCAAGTCAGTTAATTTGCTTTGCACAAATTCAATTTCGGAGTTTCTCATTAGTTCAGAGACATGAAATGATAGACTGAAGATTTCAAAACTGCTAAGTGTAACAGATACTTTGCTTATGCCTCACTCTCACTTCAGTTCTTCTTCCATGCAACTTGACACTTTTTTTTGAGTAGCATATACTGGTATGGAATTAAATGCTAAAATCCTTTGAAAAAGGAAAAGTTCTTCTTTAAATTCCTTGACCACCATGTAAACTATGGAAAGAATAACAATACTGTATTGAATAGCCCCCAAATTAAACACACTGAAGAGGGAAAAAAGGAACATCCCACACAGGAAAACCAAATCAGGTTTTAGAAAGCCTCCCAAAATGCAAAAATATTGCATTTTAGTACCAGGAAGGATTGTTACCGAAGAAATAATTACTCAGACATATCTGAAGTGTTACAGGAGGAAATCAGAAAAGAAGAAAAATCAGGAAAAAGACAATCAGCAACTGAAGTTGAGTTCTAAAACCACACGACAGCCTTGTCCTTTTCATTGAGTCTACTACACACAAAACAGAAATGTTTGAAAAAATTTGGCATTCAGAGGCATTAAAACTATTCAGTTACTGCCATCACTCACTGAGAAACATGACGTTCCATCACATGAGTCATCTCTGTAAGGAAGTGGGCACAAAATGTACTGTGAAGCACACTGAGAAGTCACAAGTACAGGACCCAAAGAGAGAGGGAGTTTCTGAGTAACAAGAGCATGACTTTTGCTGATACCAGCTGTGATCGTGCCTTTAGCTGTGATCGTGCCTTTAGCTTGGTACATGGGATGGGCCACAGCGAGGAGGTGGAACTGCTGCTGGCACCTCCCTGGAGGAGACCCATTCCAGGTGGGAAGGAGACATGGGAACATTTTCCTAGCTGCTCAATGTCTATTTTTTAGTGCCTCTTGGATAAATGCACCCAATAAACCCAACTGCTGCAGCAACTGGACTCTCACCACATAGTGCAGCAGTAAAACAAGCTTGCAATAAAACAAGGGATTTTCCAGGGCTGCTCTGCTCTTTCTGGTGCCCACTAAGCCATAACAGAGAAAGGGACTTGCGTATCTCATTTAAGTACCTTTTAGATCCTCCTCAAAGCCATAATTGTCTGCTGAGGATGTTTGGGGAGGGCACACCAAGCCCTCAGCACCAAAGCAGAGGCAGGTTGACCCTCTGGAAACTGCTCAACACCTGCTGAGCACGTTGGCACCTGGAAGCCAGGCCAGGCATCTCACATCACTGTCATGGTTTCTTCAGGGACGTGTCCCCCAGGCTGGCTGCCCAGGTGGGCATATATCCTCCTTCTGCTCAGGTGGGTCTAAATCTGTGCTATCTTTTCTGCACAGTCTGGAATCCCCAAAACCTCCAGGCATGCCCTCCACTGCACATGAGGACCCTCTAGACTCAATCATTGCCACAATGGGAATGTAAAGCTTCTCCATCTGAAGCTCTTGATTCTGGACCTCCCCAGAAGCAGCACACCCAAAATTGCCCCAAACAGCAGCTGATGCTCCTTCACAGTGGCCCCTTTTCCCTCCTATGTCCCAGCTAATGCCCTTGACTCCTTGTACCTCAGAGCTGTGTACCCCAAATGCAGAGCTCATCTTGGAGAACCAGAGGCCAAAGACTTCCCACAGCATCAGGTACCCAGAGCTTATCCCACACAGCCTTCCCTCGCTGCTGTAGCTGCTCTGCAGTGTAGTTATGTGGCACAATTCAATGCAGTTCATGACCAGTTCCTGTCACCGTGTATCGCATGCCCCTTGTTGCAGACAGCTGTTATTTATTCTAAGACTGTCTCAAAGTCTTCCTCCTAAAAATCCTCCACAATTTCAAAACCCATGATTTTCTGTATCTCCTTTTTGTGTCACAATCATACTGTGAAATTGCTGGGGATTTTTTCCCCCTTCACTTTTAGAAGTCAGGATTGCGTTTCACTTGCAAACAAAGCAAATGAATAATGTTACAGTCAGCCTCTTCCCTTACCAGGACGTTTTTAACTTTTTCACTTTAAGGACTTTGCAATGAAAGTCCTTGATTAGCTAAAAACATGTACTAATTAGTATTTTATTATTAATGTCCAGTGCATATCTTTTCAGTGGAAGTATTAAAAAACTTAGTCTGCATCTTCCCACCTTTATGGTCATTTGAAAAAATTGTCCTGCCCCGTGATGACATAGGGAATCTTATCCAGACACAACCCAGACTGTGCAAAAGCAGTACCTGTACAAAAAGCATTCAGACAAAACCAGCATGGTATCTTCACTTGAAACAGGTCCTGAACAAACAATTTGTATGGGAGTAGAGAAAATAGCAAATTGAAGGAAAGGAACAAGTTCCAAATGAGTGGCTCATTACAGTGGAAAACAGTCAATCACATCTGGTCCTGCAGCTGGAAGTTTGCCTCCATCACCCCCCAACGAAACTCCCAAAGAGTAAAACTGACATACTAACTGTGTTCATGGTGGCTTTTGATTCCCCAGCATGAAAGGACCATATAAATTTAGAAAAGAAAGTCAAGGAGTAGTCAGCAATGTGGTTTGTCTAAATAACACACCACATGTTACCTATAGGGCTGTTCAAAAGCCCAAACACAAGAGAAAGGAGACACTTGATTTGTCACAGGTGGGATACAGCCAACCTGGCCACAGAAACTGCTGAAGAAGGACCAGTAGATTGTGTCTGGCTCCCTCGTGTCCTTGGCAGGTTCCCTCAAAAGCCAGACATGGCTCAGCAGGGGGGGGTGCACTTACATGCTCCATCTTGTGATCTCCCAACAGCTGAGCATGGGGGAGAGCTATGGATTTCCTCACCACAAAAGGACACGTGTCTGGAATCAGATTCCTTGTGGGTGCCAACAGCAAGATTGAGAGCTAAGCTCTTTTTTGAGTCATTCATCAGCTCAGATGTGAGTTGTCAGCCATTTGAACGTTTTCCACAAAAGCTGCCACACAGTCTGTGCTCTTTATCCATTCTCCAAGTAGAGTGGTAGAGATGTGTCAGACCCACTATTTTCATTTATTAAAACTTTCTGCCTAGTTTAACAAACTGGAGGAAAGTTCTAGATAGAGCTGAGCATTAATTAACCTTCTTGCATGCTCCTAAATCTCCAGTTCAAAGCAGTACACATTGTAAAACATAAGAGGAATGGTTCTCTCTCATTTAAGATACCCACTGAGACCCTTTGTCTGACTTTCCCTGCACTCTAACCCAGGCTACTTCCCTAGTGCTTCAGAGATCTCCAAAGCTTCTGCCCAGAGCATCAGTTATACATCCTCCATTTTTTAAAGCAAAAGAGTTAGCTGGAACATAATCAGAGAACAAAGAAGACTTTTAGGATAGGTCCAGTTCCTCATAATTTTTAGGTACCCCACTCGGGATAGTGGCACATGGTTTTACAACTTTTTGGAGGGGAATGGTTGGAGCATTGAAATCCAGAAGTCCTGTGTGTCATGAGGAGAAGGGTAGCAGCAACTTGGCATTGCTGGGGTGAAGCCCCGGGAATATGTGTCTGTGCCCCATGGCAGCCAGTGACCCTGCCTGAGGCTGTCCCCAGGAGACATCAGGCCTGCTCAGATCTACTGGCTGAGCTGCTCTTAGGAGGGATTCCTGTCCCATTTTGGTCAAAATGCCCTGGGTGAGTCCAAACAGTTTAATAGTGAGACCTGAGATTCACCAGCCCAAGATCCTTACGAAGTTAACAGAGATGAACAGATAACAGAGAGTTAAACATTTCTGCAGGGCAGCTCAGGCTTCCAAGGTCCAAGTCCAGGCATACCTGCTCTCCCTTTGTGCCATAGAGTCTGAGGCAACTGAGCTCCTGAGATGGATGGTTCAGGAGGAGATCCACAAGCTGAAGGTGGACGTGAGGTTTAGACAGGCAATCACAGCTGAGTGCAGTTTGGAGGGACTGGAGACACTGGACAGGGAAGTGGCTGGAAACAGCTGGTCAGGGTGACTACTGCAGCTGGGGCAGCCTCTGGGAAAGGGATGGGTGCCCCCCCAAAGGGGACAGTGTGTTCTTGCCATCAAAATCGGACAATTAGCTGAAACCAGTGGGAATTGTGCTCAAGTACCATAATGCAGAGATAAAAAAATTATAAGCACCACAGAAATCTGTAATATATTTACTGTGAGGAAGCTGAAGGCACAACTCTATTCCCACTCATCATCCCTTTGGTAAAAGTACATCAGTATTTGCTTTCCACAAACCTGTTATGCAAAGAGTACTAGAGAGACCTTTGAGTCATGTGAGGAGAGTCCAGCTCCTCTAGGACCTGCGGCAACAGAGATACTTTGCATAATTTATAATGTAAATCATAACTAGAGGGAAAGGAATCCCAGGAGTTAATGGGTTTGACTCCACTTATTTCAATAAATTATAGCACTGACTCCAGGCCTCAGTTCAACAATATTTTTAGTGAACTAGATGCAGAAAATAAACAAGCTTTTTCTGTAGTTTTTAGGAAGACAAAGTGTACAGGTTCTGACTTTTCAAAACTACTCCCAGGAAAAAGGCAGGGAGTAAAAATGAGACACTTCAGTCTAAGAAAACAGCAGCAAACTGAAAAGCTCAGAATGGAAATAACCTTCTTTGTCCAGTAACTCGTGATTTAGGTATAACTTCTGGCCCTGAAACTAAAGCTGAAGGAGGTTTTATTACAAATGCAGCTGCATTTTTAATTAGACAGTTAAAAGTAGTAGGAAAAAATAGCATAGGAACAATTTTGTGTGGGGACTGTGTGACCTAATAGCTGTTTTCCAACTCTAATATCAATGATTTTGTGCTCTAGTTTCCTTCATCAACTGACTGGGGACTGTTTTTCAAGTCATTAGGAAGCTAGGAACATACCAATTTTATTTTAGAGCCACAGAGAAATGGCACTTATAAAAAAAAAGGGGGTTGTATCCTTACCTAAACTGGTTGTGCATTGTTTAAACTGGGCTGATTCAGTGGCCATATTTTGCTACTGATAGAAGAAAGGAATCAGACTGCATGTGATATTTCCAGACAGCAAGTTACAGACCGAACTTGTAGAAGTGGCAGTTCTTTGTGTTTCCATGGCAACCCAAGCTGCAGTTGTCGGTAATTAAAATTAACTCCATAGTTTTATTGGAATGCCAGGAGCTGCCTTCTCAGATGATGGAGACAAAACAGAAGCAACAATATCTGCCAAAATAACAGTTTTCTATATACAGCTCTGTCATTCCACCAGCAGCATTCAGCCACATTGCATCCTAGTCCTTGCCTCTTGCTGTGCTGTTCCAGCATCTGTTTGGCCAGCAGTGGAAAATGGTATCTAGAAGATTTTAACCCAACTCCCACAGCAAGCCCAGAGCCTTGCAGATGCATCCTGCTGCTGACACATGGTTCTCCTGCCTGGGCAGTCCTAGGTATGCCTTCCTCTCTCCCCAGCCTGTAGGTAAGAAAGGTGAGAACAGCCTTTCTCCAGATCAGGCTTACCTAGAGCCCACTGAGGCTGAGGCTGGTGAGAAGGTGCATCCTGTGACTCCTAAAAGCTGGACAGAAAAACACATTGAGATAGTCTTGCCAGGCTCTGACATGGCTTTAAGGTGGCTCCTTTCATTCCTACCCCTGAGCTACCATCCCCAAAGCAATCGTCTCTGCCACAGATCACATAGCACGGGCAGGGCTGCAGACTGCAGCAAGCAGTGGTGGTGGTGGTGGTGGTGGTGGTGGTGGTGGGGAGGGGAAAATTGCAGTCCTCCAACCCTCCCCACCCTTCACTCCTACTAAAAGCTCCCTAGAAAAAGTGCTTCTCACACAGAATATATCTACATCCCAAGTAGGGGAGGCAGGGGGAAAAGCACAGCACTAAGCCCCTGATCATCAAGCACTGCTTCAGTCAGGTAACTTCTGGGCTTTGTCCTGAACCTTCCCCTCCAGCTGTCTGCAAAGCAGGGTTTATACACACATGCTGGGATGGTTCATTGCAGGACTTCTCCCCAGTGTGACTATTAGACTGATTAGAGAAGACAGCACTGTGTTTGGCTCCCTCTGCACCACCAGTTCTCCAGCACTATCCCGGATGGCTTTGCAACCTCACATGTCCTTGTGCTAAATAGCAGCAGAACACATCAACACATCATGCAAAAAACCCACCGCTGTGGTGGGCTGCAACACTTCACTCATTTTCCTTTAGACAAGCGGAACTGGAAAAACACAGTAAAAATAACAATCACAGTTTTATATGGGGCCCAGGGGAGAGCCAGGGCCAAGTGCTGTTAAGTGTAGGTGCAGCCAATCTGCTCTGGAGGGAGCAGAACGGACATGAACCTGTTTGTTCTCACTGGCCTCCCAGACAAAGATCAGTCCTTGGCTCTCTTTTATTTACTAGTAGGGATGTATACATAGAATATTGAAAACCAGTCCTGTGTCCAAAAAGCTCCTAACTTAAAAGAAAAGTAAATTATTTTCCTTCTCCGAGAAAGATTCTATTTTCCAACTGGCTAAGCATAAATTGAAATGCATCTCTTAGGGCCATAATTTACCAGCAGCTAGCATCTCTAGCAAAACAGATTTCCATTACTTGCTCTTAGTTGTTAGGTAAGCCAAAATAAAGTGTTATATTAATAAAAAATATTTTCCTAATGTCTGCCCTAAAAAGATAGCAGTTAACAGCAAAAAAAGTAGCTGCATTTCATGGTAATAATTCAAATGAGGCAAGAAATTGTAACACCAATGATTTATATATTTAAGATGAATGAGAATACGAAATACATACATACATGCAGGTATCATGAGTTCAGTAATAGCACCAAAGCTATATGCAGAGAGGTATATGCTCTAAAGGCAATATCCATGATTAGCATGATGTCTCCTACCAAAAATATCATTGGCAAAACTATACCTTCTGCAATGAAGTCTTAAGGGGCTTCTATGGAAACTGACTTCAATAAAGAAGACTGGAACTGGAACTCTCTGAGTTTAAAATCTTTTTTTAAACACAGTTTGAAGCAAAATTTTGTGGGGTTTTTGTTTGTTTGTTTGTTTGTTTGTTTTAAGTTTGGAAATCAGCTTTCATTTTCTGTTTGCTCATTTCCTTTTATTTAGACAATAAATACCTGAAAAATTTTGCTCTTCCTAATTTTTACCCCAGAAAGCCTCAAAGGACCAGTTCAAGAATCTCTCACAGAGCAGACCAGAAGTGCCCTAGAGCTATGATTCAATAATCCATCCTGCAGATGGAACAACCCAGTCACATTATGATTATTGTTCACCACTTCCAGCTCTGGTTTCATGCTGAAACAAAACTGTGGTAAAGGCACAAACCACAATTTCCAGGAATGTCTGTACAAGCAGCACTACACAGTGATGAGCATTCAGGGCTTGTGAACAAGAAGGGTCCCTTTGGAGGCAAAGTCATGTTTAGAAGTCCATGATCGTTTCTTGCAGCTTCTTCTACAATGCTATTAATAGTCAAAATCCTGCCAGGAGTCACAATATTTTTCAAAATGAGCTTGTGTTGCTCTGGGGTTGTATTGGTTGTATTGCTGTGCTGCTGCATTTGACTGCTTCCTTTCCCTCCCACTTGAAACTTGATAAGATCACGGTGGGAAATGGAGTGTGAGATGGACAAACAATGCTGTTACTCGGTGAGAAATGCATTCAAGAATAGAGGAAATCCTACATTTCCTTATGAAGATAACTTTTCAAATAAGACTTTAAGCAAATACGCAGGTCCTAGTCACAAGGGGAGCCAGATGTGAGCCAGGAACAAGCTCCAAAGTTTGTGTGTTGTAAAGGGACACTTAAGCCCCTATATAAAAGGTTTCTAACCAGTGCCAAGGCAGAAATCCACGTCCAGACCTCGGGTGCACAGGACTTAATGCCAATGAGCATTAAACTGAGACGTGTTTGTGCAGGCTGCCCAGGAACCTCTCAGGCTGCTTCACTGCAGCATCCTGCCTCTGGTGAGGGGCACGTGCTTGGGAACTCCCCCCTAGACTGCTAAATGTGTCCCATATGTGCAGGAGGAATCCCTGCAGCCACCAAAACAGTGACACTGTTGCCTGTGCCTCTCAAGCAATGCACAGTATATGCACCCTGCCACGGGGTTTGTTGCAAGGATGGGGTGGGTTGCAGAGCCAGAAACCTGTGCAAATGTGACATCACCCCGCAGCCCACCTCAAGGGGAAAATTTCCACATGGGGAAAGAGCATACATGCAGGAAAGAAGAACACGTCAGCAAACCCACCCCAGCCCATATGGCCAAGGGGTCTTCAGGACAGCCCGTGGTTTTAAAATGAAGCCCATGCTCAAGTGTTCTGTTAGAAACCTTATGCCACTTGTCATGTGAGCAGAAGCACAGCTTTCCCAAAGCAAGCTGTCTGGGAAGCTGAGTGGCTGTCTCTCTGCTTAGGATACAAATTGGTTTTGAGGTACATACACCAGGGACTTTTCACATGTATCACATATTTGCACAATCATTTGGTGCAGTAGGACACAACAATCTGTGAATTGAGCACCTCAAGTTAGGAGAGACCAAGCTCATCTCATGCAGCCTTGGGTTTAATACTAGAATTTAACAAAAGAGAAGCAGAATTCAAACACCTTCATGCAGGCACTCACATGCCCAACACACTTTTCTTTCACCTCGGGGAAAGTTACAAGTTTCAGAGCCAGGTATTACTGTGCCAAATTTTTCTGACCAGACAAAATTCAGGTCAGCAAAAGCCTGCCAAGAAATTGGAAAGCAGACCTTTCTGCCTAGCATGACCGAGGTTGGAAGGAGGGGGAACCCCAATTCTCAACACAGCCACTTGGTGAGCCCAGAGCTGCAAATACCTTTTCCACTCATCCTGCACAGCAGGATACCCTCAGCAGCAGCAGCAGCAAGTGTGAGCAGTGCTGGCAGAGGCAGCCAGATGCAGCCAAACCTGATAACACAACTGTGCTGCCTGGTAGAAGTGGAGAGAGAGAGATAACAGCAAGAAAACTTTAAATTAATTAAAGATATGGCTTCAAAATCTCAGCATCTGCTCTGAAGGAGTTAAACCTGTTCTCTGTGTCTCTCTGACCTGTCAATAGTGATAAAATTGCCTCCTTTCCTCGTGCTTTTTTATATACCACTACACAGTGGGATTCCAACATGCAGGCATGGCTTCTCTAGGGCTTTATTCATTTTGTCATGGTTGGCTGCATTTTTCAGAACTCTTTCTTTTGCCTTCATTAAACTTGAATAAAAAGGGGTCTATTAAAAAATGCAAAGGACTCATTTTTCAAAATCAACTCTAGCCTTCAATTTTTCAAGGTTAGAGCACTTTTTCTTTCATGTGGTTTAATCTCAGCTGCAAAAGAAAGGAAGAACCCATTTGAAGCGTAACCAAAAACTTAAGTGCCTCAGGACCAAGCAGGACAATCCAGCATTGCCTGGTCCGTTCACCAAGCTGGCCTCTCCATGGTAATGGTGAGAGGAAGACATCTTCCCAACAGAGCCATCCAGAGGGTGGCTGAGCACAGAAACAGTCTCCCCAGGGAAGTGGTCACAGCACCAGCCTGCCAGACTTCAAGAAGCATTTGGACAATGCTCTCAGGCACCTGGTGTGACTCTGGGGCTGTCCCTTGCAGGGCCAGGAGTTGGACTTTGATTATCCTTGTGAGGCCCTTCCAACTCTGGATATTCTTTAAGTCTATGATTCAGAACAAGAAGCAAAGTGTGGAGCTCCAGCAGATCTTCTGTAGAGCCCTGTCTTTCCCTGGCTGGCATTAGGTGCCTGAGTTTAAATCCTTCAACCAGCTGTACAAATATCCACTGATGTGCACCAAACTTTTTCACAGCTGTGATCAACTCTTAAAAGAGCACTTGGCCATATCTTCAGGAATTGGGTCAGAGCAATCTGGTATCTTCCAACCAGACAAGACAGAAATTTTGGGTCAGGTTTGGATTCACAACTAAGCACCCATTTTCAAGGTGACCTTGTCTCTCAGGCTTCTAAGTCAAGCTATTTTTAAAAGGTTAGCAAACAATAAAAGGCCCATATTTTAAAGAGCTTGCTGCACCGGGTTAGGCACGAACTGTTGCAAATTGTCAGTGCTCTTCTCACCTCATCAGGACAGGCAATGACATTTGGCTTGGGCAGCAGCCAAGAGATGCACAAAAGCTCAGGCTTTTTGAAGCTTAGAGACACTTGTATAGGTGTCTAAAATGACAGCTTGGGTTTCTGGAGGAGATGTCCAAGGAGCACAGACATGACAGCTTGGGTTTCTGGAGGAGATGTCCAAGGAGCACAGACAAGCAGTGTAGGGGACCCTGCCAGGGAACTACATCTCTAAAGTTGAAAAGACCACTGTCAATAAGCCTGGTGGATGCACTTGAACCCACTGCTTTAAAGAGTAACTCTCCACCAGGATCTGTGGCTGCAAACAAAACTATGACGAGAATGTGAGTTTTTAAGCATTTTTTGCTGTGAAACATTCAAAGCAAAGGGATCAAAGATCAAGAAATATGTGACACCTGCTCATTCCCTATATCTGATGGAATCTGGGGGTTGGTTTCTCTTGTCTTTGGCTTCTGGTTGTTTTCTGCTACAGCCCAGAAAAACAATTTTTTTATGACTACTTAGGAGGAGGAATCAGTTCAGATGCTTCAGACCTAAAATCAGATCTGCAGCTGATCTTACCCGAATTAAAGTCAATATCCCTCATTACTGGAAACATCAGCCAGTGCTCTAAAAACCACCTGTCATTTAAACCATGTTGTCTTTGTTCAAGCATTTTGAATCTATCATCTTAATTTTCACATCAGAATTGTACAGCCAATATCTTTATTTAAGATGACTTTTTAAGGCAGGCTAATGGAGGCAGGAAAGCAAAACATCTTCCTCCAAGCCCATAGGGATAGTTGGGCACAGACTTATCCCACCTGCATCAGTGGGGAACAAGTATATGGCAACCAGGAACTCCACAGCACCATTCAGCTCTCCCAAGACACAGACCATCTTAGAAAGTGACCATCCCTTTCCATTACCATACAGATAGTCATTACCGAGAGATGTGCTTAACCAAGGGCCACGGTTAAGTGCTTAAAGCTGGGATCACTGGAGAACGGTGGCAGGTCTGAACACAGCCTGAAGTGGCTTTTAAAATGCCACATTATTTAGCTGGACTATTCACCTTGCTTTCTGTGACCATTAAATTGGAAGACAGTTCTAAAATACTCTATTCCAAATGCCAGGCGTTTGTTATTCAAAGGTTTTCATTCATCTCACAGAAACGTTAACTATCCTGCAGACCTTGATGAGCTCAAGCGGGTACACTTGCTGTGGAGCATGCCTCGTGGTCCCCTCACCAGCCTATTCTTTGTGCATAAAAAATTGCCCTTGCTAGTAATAATGAGCACCGAAGCTTCTCCTTGAAGCATCTGGGAATACTTCCCTTCAGCTGCCTTGTGAAAGCTGTATTATGTTGGAGCAATATCTGTAAAGTATTTTCTTAGACTCTGTCTAATGAAAAACCATCAAACAATCTTTTTAAATCAAAAAGACCAATGACAGACTTGTCCTGAGCAGCAAACTCACCATAGTATATGATAGACTCCCGTTGTGGGTTGTACACTGGAAATATATTTCCAAAACTAGAGAGGAAAAAGAAAAAAGAAAAAAGGTTTCCTTATACATGAGCAATGGATGTCATAAAATTTCTCCCTGTTTGAAGGAAAATTAGAGCTTAGATCTTCCAGCTGCCACTAATTCACTTGTAACAAAGCATGATCAATTATTGCTATAAACAAAGCACATTCCAAAACAATTGAGGCTGAGGCAATAAAACCACCCATTAGACAGACATGTTGGACAGGCTCCAGTCAGTCTCATTTAGGTGAGTAATTTAGGCAAAGCTCCACTGCAATTTTAGGCATTTGACCTGGGAGAGGAGGGGGAAGAAGACAGTTCAGGCAGCCTGATACACCGCTCCAGAGTTTTCTTCCGGAATCTGTGGAGAAGAGTGAGGGCTGCTAAAGATGTAGGGGGAATACAGGCAGCCCCACACTGGACAGGAGGACACTGTCCTGCCATGCCACAGCCCTGCAGGTTGAGAGACCACCCAGGAGGTGCCACAGCCAGGACGGTGGACAGCACACAGCCTCAACAGGACTCAGCTTCATGGTACCTTCTCTGGGATAGAGGAGGGCAGCTGGGGCCACCTCCCTTCACACAGGGGAGTCTGTAAGGGCAGCTGAGTAACGCCACACACTCCACGTGGCCTGAGTGTGTCTCACCATCAAATTCTCACTGTGGTTCCCCTGGCACACCCTTAGGGGCTCAGACAGTACCCAGGCACGGCCTGGGGATAGCATGGGCCATGTCAGGGTGCAGCCCTCACAGTTTGGAGAGCAACGTAATATAAATGTATGAATGCAAGCTCTGCTACGCTGCCGCGGTGTGGCCCCTGCCCGTGAGGGCGCCTCGTTGAAGGGGCTCCGCGGCTGATCCCCGCTGGGCTATGGCTGCGAGACCGGGCTCGAGAGCGGAGCCCTGGCCGCAAACGCACCAAGGGTGCGACGAGGGCTCGGTCGAAAAGGCGCTCCGGAGACAGGAACAAAGAGGGACTCTTCGTGGGGGGTGCAAGCAGGAAGGGTTTATTTGAGAAGCGCAGGGAACCTAACACGAGGGAGAGGGGAACACAAAGAGCGCAGGGGGAGGGCGGAGCACCGCCTTTTGAGGGGAGACGAAGGGGAGGGATTGCGTAGGAATCTCCCAATGCTGGGTCGGAGGGAAAGGGATTGACATAGAGGGTACCCCAATAGGAGCAACAGAGGGGCGTAGCTGATAACCGCAACCAACCATCTACCGAGGAACACAGAACCTTCCAGACTGGTATCGCATATGCATCAGCTGGGAGTGGAGGAAACCTTGGGGATTTACATAGATAACAAGGGGAATTGTGGGGTACACGACACATCCTTAAGTTGGGGTGCATCAAAGGTACAGGAACTGATTGCCAAAGCAAAATCTCTCTCATGTAAGTGTCAGAGAGCCCATGCCTCCTTGGGCAAAGAGGAATAGGTCTCTCTAAACGAGGGAGTCTGGGGCGGTGGCCAGGTCTGCCCAGTGCACCTGTTTCTGGGGTTTGAGGTGACCCGCAGGCCAGGCACCTGTCCACCATCACACTACGCCACTTGTCTTAAACACAAAACAACAGTCTCTGGCCCATCAATTTATTCGTTCAGATGTAGCCACAACCAAAGCAGGGTCAAATAGTCAATCTCCCTTTCTCCTCGAAGGGTGCCTCACAGCAAGGCTCAAGTAACATGTTTTCTAGGCCGCACCTCACCTGAACCCATGACACCTGTCGCCATGTCTACAAAGGGGACCAATTTTGTCAGGAACAGTGTCAAGTGTGGATACTCATGAAGCTCCACGGCAGATGGACTCTTACCACACTCCCACAAACCCACCAAGGCAAGCACCATGTGCTTATGATGGTGGAAGCAACCACTGGATAACTGGAAAGCTGCCACCACCTGGAACACTGTCCTGGGCCTTGGAAAGCAAGTCTTATGGCAACATGGCACCCCAGAAAGAACTGAGCCAGACAAGGGGACTCATTTCCAAAACAACCTCATAGACACCTGGATTGAAGAACGTGGCATTGAGTGGGTTTATCACATCCCTATCTGTGAAAATCAAAAATACAGTAGACTGTTAAAGCCAACATTGAGAGCAGTGGGTGGTGGGACCTTCAAACAATGGGATACACATTTAGCAAAGGCCACCTGGGCAGTCAGCACTAGAGGATGTGCCAGCTGGGCCAGCTGTGCCCAGTCAAAACTTTTACATATTGTAAAAGGGGAAAAAGTCCCTGTAGTGCACATAAAAAAGATTCTGGAGAAAACAATCTGACATAGTCCTATGTCAGGCAATGACAAACCCATCCATGGATTGCTTTTACCTGGGTGCACTTGGTGGGTAATGTGGGAGGATAGGGAAGTGCACAGTTTGCTTCCAAGGCATGTGGTTCTGTGTGGGAATAGCCAGCGATGTGGATTGTATGATGTTAGTTGCCACGTAACACTCATGTCACCACTGCTGAGGTGGCTGCGTGCGACATCAAGGGTATTACAGTAGGAATCACCCAGATTAATGAAGAACAACTTTGATGAAACTGGACAAAGTGCCCAGATAGAACTGGACAAGCACAGCAGTGATGGAATGACTTCAGCAGGCAACAATCCAACACCACACACCACCTCTCCTGCCCCGATGGACTACAACGACAGATGGAACCCAAAGTCATGGACTAAATGAAGTCAATGGACTTGTTAGGGGGATGGCACACAGACTAAGGGAATGATATCTGTGTTTACATATCAAAAGACAGGAAAAGTTATGGTGGTTACTCTGGATCTATTGAAAAGCGTGGGACCTGGGCACATAAATGGTATAGAATAATGGGTGAATATTGTTATGATTTCAGCTAGGAAAGATTTAATATTATTCCTAGTAGCAGATACAGTGCTGTGTTTTGGATTTAGGATGAGAATAATGTTGATTATTATCAGCACACTGGTTTTAGTTGCTGCTAAGCACTGTTTACACTAAGTCTAGGACCTTTCAGGTTCTCACCCCCCCCCAACAGCGAGTAGGATGGGGGTGCACAAGAAGCTGGGAGGGGACACTGCTGGGACAACTGACCCAAACTGGCCAAAGGGATATTCCATACCATATGGCTTCATGCTCATCATGTAAACTAGGGTGAAACCTGGCCAGGGACCACTGCTTGGGATCTGGCTGGGCATCGGTTGGTGGGCAATGAGCAATGCATAGTGCATCGCTTGTTTTGTATACTCTAATTCTTGTATCATTATTATTATTGTTGTTATTTTCCCTTCTGTTTCTGTCCTATTAATCTGTCTTTATATCAACCCATGAATTTGACTTTTTTTCCCAGTTCTCTCCTCCATTCCACTGCAGGGAGGGAGGAAGGAGTGAAGGAGCAGCTGTGTGGTGTTTAGTTGCCTGCTGGGCTACATCATGCCATCCAGCAGTCAGGACAGCTATAAAGTACTGGTGTGTGTGCTATGCCACATAACTGCCCCACAAGTGAGGTCCCTGGAGGAACCTCTCAAGTGCTGGACTGTGACATTAAGACCAGTATACATCACCACCCCAAATCCGACTACAGTGCAACTATACACAGTCTCGTCTATTTAGGCTGTTCTGGGGGAAGATCAAGCAGCTCTTTGTCCAACCCCGGATCACAAAATCCTTTGAGGTGACCTGTTCCTGTGAACTGGCACATCTATTCAACCCTGAGCAAATGACATTAGTCACCCAAGGAGCTTCTATGCTAAGGTCAAAGATGAGTACAGAAGATTCTGGAAAGCTGATGGGCAGGTTTGTCCAAGGCTTGAATGGGGTTCAGAGTAGTGGGATCCATGCCAAGATGGCAGCAGGAGCTCTTCCTTGAATGCCATTCAAAAAACAGTCGGAGTCAGATGCAATTACATGCAGAGCTGCCACACAAGTTTCTGATACTGAATAGCAACACGTGGCAATGTGAAGGTGTAAGAAATGTATGAAGCATGCACTGTTCCCACTGTTCCAGACTGTCCAGCAATCAACATTTTGGAGAATACTTGGGCTGGGGGCTACACCTGACTTTTGTGCTTGATTAACACAACCGACCATATCTTCCAGCCTCTCTTCTCCTTTTGCCACCACAATATTTTTTAACAACTTCCATGATTCAGTCCTGTGTATGTGTGAATATTTCTTCCTTTTTCTTGTGTGAAATTTTCTGCTAATAATGCCTTATATTCTGATGACAATCTATTATGAATTATAGTGAATAATTACCCTTTATTCACCTCTTCTAACCATCTGACATCACCCCCCAGTCATCTCTCCTTGATGTTGAAAGTTTAGTCTATTCAGTGTTTTCTGCTACACAAACAGTTTCATATATCTGATTAACTTCCTCTGCAACTTTTCATGTTCTACTAGCTTTGCACAATTTATTTCTTATATAAAAAATAGAAGAATATATTTCTTAAATATAAGAAATATTTCTTATTTCTTTTATGCTGATAAGTGCTGCATAAATTCTGATTACATTGACCTAAATCTGCTTGCTCCTTGCTTTTGGGCAGAATCTTCCAGCTAGCTGTAGACACAAGCTTAGATTCATCTTTTTGCTTCTATTCATCAGGTCCGCCAGTTCCCAGATATCCTCAGTACTGCTTGTCCTGCTATAGCAGGTCAAAGTTTTGGGATGTTGGCTTTATGCTATCCAGATTTTTTTTTAAATTATATTTGGAGAAGAGGGAGTATCTGATTTGTGAAAGTCAAATTAATCTAGGACCTACACCCCAGCTGTCAGTGTCCTTTTGGGGAAAAAAAATAGACTAAATCAACAGAACCTTTTAGTTTAGATGCCATTTATTAAAATGCAACATTCACATTGTCTGCAAATAACAGCCAGATGAAACCTGTTGGAAGATTAAGTTTCAATTACAGCTGACATTTCCAAAACACCGTGATAGAAAAGCCATTCATACCCCCAAACCCAGACAGTCACCTCATATCTCCTGTTTCTGGCCATCAGTTTTTCAAAGGGTCATCACTAGCAAAATCCACTGAAGAGCTACAGTGGCTGACATTTTTGTGCTCCAGCAATCATGGGAGTCATCAAAACCAGAGTCAAATAAGGAGAGCAATCACACAGCACTCCCAGCAGCCTGTGGGATGCTCCAGTCATCAGCACACGTTGACGCTGCGATTTCCAGGGAGATATCTGATTGTACAGGCGAGTGAAATACCTTTACGTGTGTAGGGAACGAAGAGAAAATGTTCATCAATCAGTAGTAGTGGCTTGGGGAAGAATGGTTTGCCTGGATGTTTGAGTGTTGTTTTTTCATCTCTCACAGAATTCCTAACAGTCTTAGGCAAGCTGCTTATGCCAAGTTTAACAGAGGACTACAGGCAGTCTCAGACAGGGATGGGTGCCTTTGGTTCTTGTCTTTCTGGGCTCCTTCTGGGCTTCCCAGGCTCACGTGAGCAGGGTCCACCCTACATGAGTATTGAGAGCATCCTTCCAGAGTAACTTTTTAGGTGTCTTTGAATCCACTTTCCAGTGAAATACCTGCAAGTTTCAGATACTCTACTAATAAAATGGAGTTGGGTTGTGCTTTCTAAAATGTAGAGATCAGGCTGGTAAACTAAGAGGCCAGCAAATCTCCATGAAATGTCCTGAACTCAGACAGGCTGTCTGAGCATCACCATCCCTGAATTCCCTCGCTGGAGAGTCTGGGGAGGAATACCTGGGTGGGTTTCACCCCTCGTGCCTGCCCTGCCACCCCACACAGCTGAGGTGGGTAGGCAACATCATGTTTGGAAATGCCCAAACCAGCTGCAGTGTAGGCAGATCCTGAATTGCACACTTGTGGCTGGGATTGTCTATTGATTACAGCCAATATAATCAGTAGCCTCTCGCAAAAGAGGGTCTGTCACTAGGGTTGTTGGAAACTACCAAAATGTCCATTTGGAATAACTCTTATAAGAACAAGCTTTTCCTGAAGGTGTATTTTAAGTACTTCTTGTACCTCTGCAAGCCCTTTTGGAAAGGGCTTCTCAAGGAAGAGTCCTTCAAAAACAGTCATATGAGTCACAAAAATACCATCTAAAAGTGCCTATATGTAAGCAGATTTGTGCTGTCCAGAGTATAACTAAAAATAAAGGAATAATCCAATAAAGAAAGCTACAGGAGGAAGACTAGATGACAGGAATTTTCTTGTAATGTGCCCCCAGCTGGACTAAGCAGGTTCTAATTCCACTGATTTAGACGGTTTTGAGGAACAAGCTGTAGGGTTAGATAAAAGGCTGTTCTTAATCTGACTTACTTGAAGATACACAGCACACATCTGTCTCACAGCTGCAACAAAACATTTATCTTCATCTTTGGGACAGGAAAATTAAAAGATCAATTGAAATTAAAAAAATATACATGCTTAATGCCCATCTCCCCTTTGCCTTGAAAAATTATAAATATTATAAAACTCCAAAGCAATATTCATAGTTTTAGTTAAACTACCTCTTGACAAGCAGAAATTTTACAAAACTACCTGATACAAGAACAGCAGCTGGAACTCCCTGACTTTGGGAAGAGATCTTATTTAGGGAGAGGTCCTTTCACAGATCTAGTCTCTCTCACTTAAGGCTATTCTGTACCAATAACACTATTTGGACCAGCATTAAAATGGACTGACCACTGCACCCAACACAGCTACTTAGGTTTCTCATCTTTCTGACAAAGCTTGGCATTATTGAGATGCATTTCCCATCTACATGAAGTGCCTGAAACCATCTTAAGATTTATATATTGCATTAATCTTTTCACTGATGAGCATTTCCTACTCTTTTTTTTTCCTTTGTCTTCCTGATTTCCTCCCTGAGAGCATTTAGCACTAGTCAGATTACTTTGTCCATAAATGTTGAGTGCTGTTATGTACACTGCAGGGCTGTTACCACCAGCTCCTTTTTCCAAAACAGAGATTGATCTACACCCACAGCTGACAGCTCTCCCTCTGACACCACCTTTCTGATCACAGTGTATCTTCTTTCATCCCAGCAAGCCTTTAAAATAAGGCTTCTGACCCAAACACCGACAGAGTCATTGGGCACCTCTGCCCACTGTGAACAGCAAGACCCAGGAACCCCTCTAATCTGCATCTGATGTCGGGATGAAATACAGATGGGCTGTGAATCAGCCTCCCATGAGCAGACTTCAATGGGAGGAAAATCAGATTGCACGGATGCATTTCAGCCAACCTACTGAAGGAGACAATTGAGAGATCGAGACCTGAGGGTTTGCCATGACCTGGACTGGTTTGTATTCTGCACACAGGTGCTGCTTTCCACAAACACTGGGTGCGGTGCAGTGTGCCAGGAGCAGTATTAGCGTGCATCCCTGGAGCTTCAGTGCACTCACTCCTGAGGGAGAAGCAAACCAGTGGGGTAGATAATGGAGATGAGCTGAACGCCCAAGTGGACATTTTATGCCTGTGTATGACATAAAAATCAAAAGACAAGATCCACTCTCTTTTACATTTTATGCTCATGGAGGGCCTTGAAAAGCTAAAGCAGTGCTGCTGGGATCTAGTCTGGGGTTTGATGAGCTTCAGTTAGACAAGATGTGAGGTTTATGGTCACTAAACTACACTGTTTACTTGTGCTGTTTCTTCTGTAAAATCTCCAGAGTGCTTCCTTTAAAAATATGTTTAAGAATACAATTCTAAAACAAATATAAACAAAAAATATTATTGGCAAGGAAGATGATTTACTGGAATAACTAAGATTAGTGGTATCTTCAGCCTTTTCCTCTGATAATTTGAGTGTGAATACACATAGAATTCATTTGTTTTGCTTTAAAATAAATCACTTGCAAGTATTTGGAAGCAAAATGGTACAGTCATTTCCTACCTTAGGCTGTCTCTATTTCTGATAGCCCAGTGCTATCCACTAATACAATAATTCCTTTCATTGTAGAGCCATATGCAGCTTGTTGTGATACCATTAAGGAGCTCACTGAAGGACAAAATGGAGTGATTGCCAAGGGATGAGAGACGTGTGACTTCAAAAAAAGAGCTCAGCTTTTCTCCAGTTGGGAGTCCAAGGAGTGCATTTACAATACACAACAAAAGAAATACGTTTCAAATACAATCCATGGCTAACTGAATAAATATTGAAAAAGCTATTGCTAAACACTGTATTCATACTGTACAAATAGCAGGAATCCATTTCAACAGCTGAATGCCAAGAAGTACATCTATTCTTACAGTAATATTTTTAACTACTTTTTAAAAATATTTACCCCTTCTCTGCTAACAGAAAAGCAATTTTTAGCATGATCCTCATTTTTGTCCTAAACCGCTTATATGCCTTTTTGACTATTGAAACCAATTTTTTTCCAAACTTTTCAAAATGAAGTCATCATTAGTTTATACAGCACTTTAATTTATACATTGATGCATTCTTCTAACCAGTATCTCACACCTCTCTTTTTCCCCACTCTGTTCTAAATCATGAAAAATAGACAATTTATTTCAGAATCCAGTGCATTACCAGGAAAATAAATCTACATTTTTTCACTGCGTCCTTCCATTAAAGACTGCAACCCTTTCTCCAGAGATGTCAGCATACATACCAAAGAAATTATATCAGCTAAAACTGCCTTATCAATGTGCTCAGATTTACTAGTCTAGCATCTGAATTGCAGCAAACACAGTAATAAATCTTATCAGGAAGAAGTTCATCCTGATTGTTTCCTCCCTCAGATCATAAAACCAAGCATGGCATTATAAATTTTTCCTTGGCCATAGTTAAAGGCGAGCCGTGTGCGCTGCCCACCCGGCACCGCCCGCCTGCCCTGGTGGGAAATGAGCAGGAGAGGCTGGTGCTGGCACAGGGCTTGCAAGTGGCATTTCCTTAACGGGGCTCTGTCACACACACAGCGTTATACAAACACAGGAATCTCTGATAGCCCACGCTTCTGCTTTGTGCATCCAGCAGAAGCTGTGAGGATCTGTAGTTTATTGTCTGTCCATCTGCGGCTCCAAGAATCTCTGTTTATTATTAGGAGGGTATTACCCCCCCCACCCCATAGTCCTTCCTCTTGTGCTTCACTACAGTGTTTCTGAGTTAAATTCATTCCTGTTTCTCTGCCTACACAGCATAAGGCTCTGAGTGCCCTCTTCCTTCTCCTCCACAAGATGCAGTGCCCCAAGACTGAACCTCAGCAAGTGAGCGAGACCACCAGCTCTCAAACAAGGCAACATCTTTTAGGAGCAAAAGGCATAGCCTTGTTTTCCACCACACTCACTCCCAAACCATGAGGTGCCCACCTCATCAGGTGAAAAGGGGTTCAAACGCCCAAACAGACCAAGGTCATTATCTTAGTGTGCCTGTCTCTAGGCAGGGTGCAGCACCAGAAGAGGGGCCATGATGGGTAGGACAAGAGGTCCCAGTAGGAAATGCTGTTTCAGGAGAGCATGCAAGTCTCACCACTTTCTCTGATCCATTCTGAATGTCCTCTATTTGCTGAGGGATCTGGTGAATGGTAGTTCTGTCTTCATTTTATCCGCTGCCTTCATCACTCCCATGCTAACTCTTCTCCATCCTGCAAAGTGACCACTAAGCCCGATTCTCTCCTTTCCATTTGTTAAACAACTTTCCCATTCGTTACCTTCCCATTTGCTAACCTTCCCAATGGTTAACCAGCTTTCATCCATGGCCAGGACTTTCCTCCTGTAAGCAGTGAAGCTGCTTACTTCCTTGAGCAACATCTGGTGTTCATCCAAGTATCCACCCAGCCAAACACTTGACGTATACTGGATCCCCTCTACCTACATGCTTCCTGAAACCTTTCCAAAACTGCAGCAGGATGGTGGGGCAGGATTCCCTTCCCATGACAACTCCTTTTCAGTAGTTATGGGAACATGACAACTGCTCAGCTCAAGAATACTCAGAAAACTTATTCTTTATTGTGAAGTCCACGATTTTACAGGGGATAGAAGTCATGTTCACTGGTTCATCATCCCCATGAGCCCCTCTACAGTCTCTTGGGTAGTTGGGAATTACACCATCAGTTCACCAGTTATCAGGCATAAAGGCACTTTGTAAAGAGAGGTTACAAACCTCGGCCCCCATTGTCTAATTCAGCTATTTAAGCTAGTATATCCCACATATTTTCTTCACACTGATTTCACTCCTCTGACCCATGGGCCCTGACGAATGTATCCAGTGTGGGAATGTCTTCAACACTGTCAGCAATGTGTTCACCAAAGTTCCAATGGGCTCTTCTGCTATGTCTTACTGTCCGTGAAGTCCCATTTATCAGTAAGGTCCCTTTTCTATTTCTGTACCAATTCCTTACCTTTCCTTAGCTGTACCTAAGGAACATTTTTACTCTTGGCTTGAGTGCCTTTTGTGAGGTGTCTTCCAAATGGTTTTTTCAGCCCTCTTGTTCTCCTGTTTACATTTTAGCTCACATATTTTATGGGTCTTGCCATTATTTTTATTTAGAAAAATAATTCTGTTTTTCTTAGACACTCATCTTTTTCTGTTAAGAGCCACCCTGACTTTTGCTTGACCATTTTGTGCTTTATCGCACTTTTTATTTTTTGATTTGTGGCGCACATTTCACCTGGGCTTCTAGCATTTCAGACTGTTTGGGGCGGGAGAGGGGATTGAGCTTGTTCTGTGTAGCATTTTTTTGACTAATTACTGCCTTTTAATTTCACTAACTGTTTCTGAATTTAACATCTGCATGCTGAATTAATTTGTTCTGCTCTCTCACCACAATGATAAAACTATTTGCAGTGTGGTTGCTGCTGTAACCAGCTCTCCCACTAATGACTCCCAGGTAAGAACCTGTACACCACTGAAGACCAAATCCAGTCTGAAAGCTTTCCTTGGACAGCTTTCCTTGTGCATCCTAGGACTGGTTGTGATGTGAACCCATCACTCATCACCATTGCCTCATGTAGGCTCTCTCCAGGTGTCCCACATCAGCAGAAACAACAGAATTCATTAACAAAAAAGGAAAAATAGGAAACACATTATTCCCTTCTTTGGTTTTACTGATGCACCGCATCTTCTTTGTTCACTGTTACATTACAGAACTGTACATCACAATGTCAGTTCATTAAAAAAAATTTAAAAATTAAGAAATAGTAAATATTCCCTCCAAAAATCTAAATACTCTCACCTGAGCATACAACAGAAGTGTTTACATCAGGCTCCCACGTAGTTTAGCTGAATACATTGTTTACATCCAGAGCTGCCTTTTGCATAATGAGTATCCTTGAAAATTTTTTCATAATATTTTCCAGTTGTCGAGTTTTGACACTGGCCCAACGCCAGGCACCCATGAGAGCCGCTCGCTCACCCTCCCCTGCCACAGCTGGGCAGAGGAGGGAAAAGGAAAAAAATATTAACAAACGCTTCATGAGTGAGATAAGGACCCGGAGAAACACTTCAAGGGCGAAACAGGCTCAACTTAAGTTGCAAAGTGAATTTATTACGAACAGAATCAGAGGAGGGTAATGAGAAGTAAAATAAGCCCTTGGAACACCTTCCACCCCCCAGCCCCTCCCTCCTTCACACTGACAGCACAGGGAGACAGGGCAGGGGGGTTTGGTCAGTTCATCACTGAAATTTCCTTCCACTGCTCTGGGAGAAGAGCCCTTCCCTGTGAGGCCGGGGGGTCCCTCCCACAGGAGACAGTTCTCTGTGAACTTCCCAGTGTGGGTCCACTCTCACGAGCAGCAGCCAAACCGCACCTGCTGCAGCGTGAGTCCCTCCCACGGGCACACAGCCCTCCCAAACTGCTGCAGCGTGGGTCTCATCCCACGGAGTGCAGTCCTCCANCTTCACCACGGCCTGCAGAGGAACCTCGGCTCCGGTGCCTGGAGCACCTCCTCCCCCTCCTTCTCCACTGACCTTGGTGTCACCATGTTGTTTTCACTCACATGTTCTCACCTCCTCCTCTCCTCTGACTAGAAGCAAAAACCCGTGACTTTGTTTTGATTCTCTTCCTAAATATGTCATCACAGAGGCGTTACCAACCTCTCTCACTGGCCCAGTTCTGGCCAGCAGCATGTCCATCTTCAGAGCCATCAGCCATTGGCTCTGCCAGACATGGTGGGGAGCTTCCATCAGCTTCTCACTGGAGCCACCTTTGCAGCCCCCTGCTACCCAAAACCAGGCCATGCCAAACCAATACACTTGACTACATTTAAATTTCTGCTAAACAAGATTTTTAGCCAGAAATTTAATGTTAGGGAAGAATCTTTTCCCCACCAGCTCCAATGTTTACTTCATCACAAGCAGAGCCATAATTTAAAATTTCTCCCCAAGGCATCATAAATAATGTCACAACACACTGCTCCATTTTTTAACTCCAACAATTCAAGACACACAAATGGCAGAGGCAGTGGCCTTTGTGAATGCTAAGACTTGCTCCCCTATAAAACTTAGTAATTTCCAGGTATTCTAAGAAAGATGTTATCACTGTATCATGCAATTACATGACTTTATGGTGATGGCAGACTGGTTTACAAGAAGAGCATATGGGAAATACAAGAGCAGATCAATTAGTTTGAAGATGCTTTTGATTAAAGCACTGAAGCTAGCATGACACTTCTCAAGCCTTTGGGACTATCTATGTTTCATAAATACCACAACACAAACATTTTCTGACAGATTCTGTTTCAGCTTGGTTATATCCCCCACAAATCTGTGCCCAGAATCCAGTGTGCACCAAGATCTTGAAATCTGACGTCAAGGACTGGGAAACCACAAGAGTTTAGACAGAAGAGAAGAACTGTCAAATTACAGGAAGATCTCCAAACACGGGGTATCTCATGCTCCAAATGATACCATTTATTTCTGCACCATCTTTGGCCCTCATGTTCCTTACAGATGGTGTGGCAAGGTTTTTAGTTCTTACATGGGCTAAGCTGGTTTCTGTGGTCTTGTATCTCTGCTCTAAAAGAAAATACATAAAATAACATGGTTGAGAAAGTCTGTTAGTGTTATTATTAAGTAAGTGAAAGTATATTATTTAATTTCAAATAATGTCACTTAACATCTTAGATAGCTATTTGGTAGAGACAAAGCTACACTGTACAAAGAATAAATGCATTTTTTGTCTCCTGTTGTATCTCTAATATGTAGAGGAAAAATTCAAATTCGGGAAGTAAATTACATTTAAGCAAAAGGAAGGTTATGCTTAAAGAGACTATAATTGACTAATACAAGAAATTCTAAAATACCTATTAGCAAGAGCAAAGAAATTAAATCCTTTCTCTTTTAATTCACAGGAAAAAAAATCATATAAACATTTCTGCCATTATTTCAAATTTTTCCATGCCAAGGAAAAGCAAAGACAAAAATGCCTGTTTTCTTTTTAAAGTTCCTATTTTTGTCTCTACCACCTGAATTCAGCCCAGTGCCAGCTGGGGTAAAGGAGGCGGATGGAAGGAGCCAGAACAACACAGGTTTTTGGAAAATGTAGCTCCTTTTTTTTTTTTTATTGTTGTTTTTCTTCAGCATTTGCAATAGTTGTGAGGACTTCTGGTTTTAAAGTGGTCTAAACCCCTTGCCTGCAGAATTTTGCTCCCAACTCCATGGCCCTGGGAGCTACCTTTGGAATAGAAGCTAAGCTGCCTCCAGCCAGAGCCAGCTTTGCAGCTCTGGGCACATGGAGACATCCTCTCTCCTGGAGCTGGGGAGGAAGGGGATATAGATCTGGGAGGAAGAAGTCTTGTCCGCCTTATGTTCAGCTGTGGGAGTCTGGCAGATGCAAGGAGCTGGCTAGCAGCTGGCTTGAGCTCTGGGCTGCTCCAGTTCCCATTCTATCACTCCCTGCACAGGACCTCTAATTAGTTAAATCCGAGTGTTTCAAGGTTAGTGTTGGCTCTAAACCAGGGAAAATAAATAAGACATTTGATCGTAGACGTTAACCTTCAGTTCACGGTTGTTATATGTCAGAGAAAGAAGAAGGTGCTCTCACTTTCAAGAGGAAACACGAGCAATGAATTAATCAAGCTTCCGTCTCACTATCTAGCTGTCACCTGGCATTTATTAATAAAGGACAAGTTTGTTGTCTGATATGATTTTTCCATGGGGGCTGGCCAACTGGGTGGTAGCAGTTCCAGTTGCAGAAGTGCCTTTCGCTTGCCAGCCAGATCAGCTCCTTCCCAGCATTCCTAAGCAACCACACCAGATTATCTGACTGAGACCTTGACTGCGTCAGTGCAGATACGAGCAATAGTCAGTGACGTGGTCAGACAGCCCCACCAAGCACCCAGGCTCTGGGGAGCTGGCAGGACCTTGCTGGGGCCAGCAAAGGTCCTCACCTGCCAGCTACAGGGCAAGAGGATGCTTTGTAACAATTCTTCTCCAGGAGATGCCCCTCAAAGCAGAGCACCAGTGTGTCCGTGCAACTTGTTGGGAAGCGTCAGGCAGCACCACCACATCAAACCTTCTCACGTGATGCTGTGTCTACAGTCCGCAATTTTGAGCTGTGGGACACTCTGAGTGGTTGCTACGGTGCCAGTTTCCCAAACTAACAAATTGCAGGGCTTTCTGGGTTGAAAAACAGAAGCTGCTTCATCACAAGGATCAGTGTCCTGGAAACTGCCCTGTCCCAACCCGGCCATGAAAAATTCACTAGTGAGATTCTGCCCCTGTAATAGACGTGTTGACAGTAACATGGACTAGAGTTGGACTAGATTATCATTCTAGGTCCCTTCCAACCAAAATAGTTATCCTATTCTGTTCTATTCTATTCTAATCTATTCTATTTCCATTATATTCTTTCTGCTTTATCAAGTATAGAAAGGCCTGAAATGCAAAACAATACAACCCAGCTATTTCTGATTCATTTGACATTCCTAAGAAGTAAAATTGAAGATCTCTACGGAAACTGTGGGATTCATCATAGGAAATCCATTGGGTCAGTCTTTTCAGGTGACTCGGTGTTAGATACAGTTATTTGCTTGTCTGCTTTTGTCTGGAGCAGATGGACAAGCTGCCCAGGAAGAGCAACCACATCATTGTACAACCTGTTGCTCCGTGGTACCCCACAAGTCCACAAAGAGCAGGTAAAACCAGTCATAAAACCAGTCATTATCATCAGCTACTCCAGGTCTGAGCCCTCAGATGTCTCACTTTCACCTCCTGTTCTGCACCACAAGAGAAAAGCAGCAGGGTCTGCCCCAACAGACCAAGGGCTCCTCCTCTCGTGGCCATCAGCAGGCCATTCCTGGAGTGAGAGGAAACACAGCATGGAGCAGGGGGACAGACTCAAACTGTGTCTATTTGCATGGAGGCATGAGTGTTTTTACCTGTGAGACATTTATGGATGCTGCCTGTTATCCGGCAGGGAGGCAAACAGGGGTGATGCCCACAGGACCATATGGAGGCACTCAACTGCCCAGACAACAACACCTGAAGAGTCAGGGATGCTGGTCTCACACATCTCACCAAACAGCCTTCTGAGGATATTCAGGTGAGCAAGGCCCAACAGCCTGGACAACTTTTGACACAGAGAGCCATGACTGGAGGGTTGGTGGGCAGGGAAAGTCAGCCCTCAACTCTCGCTGACTTTCAACCTGACTCGGATGTGTGAATGTCCTTCCCACTGTCTGAAAGCCTCCCTTTTACAGTGCACTTAAAAATAGCAGTTATTTAGTTTTGCTGAACTGTTCAGAGCTGATTATGCCTTCTTATCAAAAACAGAGAAACAAGTGGTGCACATTTTTATGCATACGCAGTGCAAAATACCATCAAACAGATGTAGGTGTAGAGATGCTATTGCGAGATGCACCAGCTGGCTCTGCTGCCCTTCAAATGCAAGGTATCTTGCAGTCTTCATAAAGGTTATGTATGTAACAGGTTGAAAGCAGAAATGTGATGTCTGAAGGCGAAAGCAGGCATGAAATAGTGGGGTGGATTTTGATACAGTATCTGAGCTGGGATTTTTAGAGACATGAGAAGGAAGATTAATGGGCTTCAAATACAGTTTAGTTTTTTAAAAAGAGAAAAATTTTGAGAGACTTCTTATACTATGATGAGTTTGGACAAATATTCAAAACCGGAGATGCTGGAGTTTCAGAACATATCTATGCATACAACTAGGAAAACTCGTTTGCACTGTAGCAGTAATCACAGATGTACAGAATCCACTGCCCTGTAAAGGCATTTGTGTGCACGCTGGCTTGGCTACTTGGCTAACTTGCACCTTTGGCAGGTAAATGTAGGGGCCCGATTATTTACGCACCAAAGGCAATATTTCAACAACACATCTGTTCTTTCAGAGCCTAAGGTTCATTTTCAAAGGTAATCTAAACATCTCCAAGGCTAACTAAGCTGAGTTATAATGAGAGTCAAAAGCTGAACAGTCTGTTTCACCTTTCAAAACAGGACTTGAGCACTTTCAAATATCCTCTTCTTAATCTCCATTGACATGCATTGTTTCTGCTGCTTCATTCTGGGCAGTGTGAGGCTTTTGTAAATATATGAGTCAGTCCCATAGTACTGAAAAATGTGAGCCTTGTCTTCTGCAAGGTAGTAAACCCAAGGGTTGTCTTATGCCCATACATCACACCCTGTATTTCAACGGAAACAACAGAAGGATGCCAGTGTTCCTCCAATAACTACGCTAGTAAATGTAGGGCTTAAGAATCAGTGCCTTGGTCATCTCTATAATTGGTGCATCCTGATACCTTTTGTATGGCTATGTAAATAACTGCAGGGAAAAAAAACATCCACACGAAGAACAACTGCTTCAGTGACTCCCTGCCTGGGTGATGGAACAACCAGTACTGAGAAATAAAAGATGTGACTGATGATGATCCAAGGCATATTATAAATGTAGATTGCAATGGTGGGGGGCAGAGATGGGGGAATTAAAAGACCACCTCTTGAATAGATGGAAATTGTAAAGTTGGTCTGTAAAATAAATACTGTGTACAACTATACATCTGTCATATGCGAGCTGGTGTGAGAGGACACTGTGGCATCCAACTCTGAGCTTAATGCTGCAGCCACAGTGGAGCCATGCAGGGGGGGCCTGAGCACCACGTGCTGCAGACAAACAAGAAAACATTAGCAAGGGCAGGTCAGAGCTGTGGAAAAAAAAGGATGCCAGTAATAAGTTCCCAGGAACTTCAAGTAATTTATCTCAGCTTAATGACAGGTTTATTCATTTACAATGTGTTAGAAAAAAAGTGGTGCTTGACAAATAATCAAAAAAATGCCTTTGTCTCTTAGGCTTTGCATATACATTACTGCCCTCTGCCACTTTCAGCAAATAACCAAGACAGACCTTTCATCTGAGGAACACACATTTTCTTGTGTTTGGAGATATGTCAGGCTTCCATTTATCATAGTGTAAGCAACGCTGAAAAGCCACTGCTTTCAGATGAGGATCTCTCATCTCTGCCAGGTGGCAATTTAAAAACATTAAAAACAGGCAGATCTCATCACCAGTGAATAGTGGACCAATATATTGTCCAATATATTGGTTCCTTAAAGGGTTTCTTTCTTATTTGTATTTCAAGTTTTAAAGTAATCATTTCAATCAAAGCCCTTTTTATTTATCAGACACAAGTAGATGTTCATAACTAATATATCACAGAATCACTAAACAGTAGAGGTTGGCAAACACCTTTTGAAATCATCTTGTCAAACTTGCCAGCTCAAACAGGGCCAGCTAGAGCAGGTTTCCCAGGACTGTCCACTTGGGGCGTGGATATCTCCAAGGATGAAGGCTCCATAACCTCTTCAGGCAGCCATGTGCCAATATGACCAGCCTCAAAGGAAAGAAGTGTTTTCATGCATTCAGATTAAATTTTCTTTTTTATTCCTAATTTGCACCCAGTGCATCTTGTCAAGAAGAGCCTGAGAAGAGAGAAGCGTCTGGCTCACTCTTGTTCACTTCCTCCCATCAGGTATTTATGCCCTCCTTGAGCCTTCTCCTCTCTAGGTTGAACAGTTCCAGCTGTCTCAGGCTTTCATCACAGAAGAAATTCTCCTGTCTCTTCATCACCTTCATGGCCCTGTTCTGGACTCAGTCCAGTGTATACATGTCTCCTTTGTATTGAGGATCCCAGAAATGGACTTGGCACTCCTGATGTGTACTAATCCATGCTGAGCAGAAGGGAAAGGTCCCTTCCCTTTACCTGCTGGCAACACTCCTCTCAGTGCAGCCCAGGAGGCTGTTGGCCTTTGCCAAAATGGTGCATTGCTGGGCCATGGTCAGCCTGCTGGTTGCCAGGACCCGCAGGTCCTTCTCGGCAGAGCTGCTTTCCAGCTGGCCTGCCCCCAGTCTGTTCTGGGGCATGGGATTGTTCCTCCCCAGGTGCAAGACTAGGCACTTCACCTTGTTGAGCTCCACAAGGTTCCTCTCTACTCAGCTCTGCAGCCTGTTGAAGTCCCTCTGGATAGCACCACAACAATCTGGTGTACATTTGCTCTTCTAAAGTCTTTGGAAACCTCTTTCAATCACCATGGTGGCACTACTGTGCCATATGGAAATTTAAATCTGAACCTGTTGCAATCCTGCTACTTGTGAACACACCACACATCTCCCCCAGAAAGGAAGGGAGAGGGCTGCATTTTCAGAAAGTGGTGTCTGTCCCCCTGCTCAGACAGGGACCGAAATTTATTTTCCTGGCTTGTTAGTCATGGAAATGTATGATTTTGACTTGAAATATTTCAGGGTTTGATATTTCTCCCAAAAGGTGCAATTTTCTCTAGCAACAAAATCTTTTTTCCCAAACCAACTGTATCACTATAGCTAATCTGATAACAGAGAGATTCTAAATGACAGGAATGCTCTGAGATCAGAAGGAAAATACATCAATACCAGTGGGGCCACCAGCAATGAGTAAACTGCATTTATTGTTTTACTATTCACTCAATGCCAAGAGCCAGCCAGCAGGCTCTTCTGACTCCGTACAATGTTTTCTTCTGTGCTGTGCTCAGTCAAGCTACTGAAATCCCATTCATTCCCTCTGATACTCCCACTCATCCCACACAAGGGTTGACAAGGCTTTGCGACTGGTGGCAGCCAAGAAGACACCTGTTCTCCCCCCATCCATCAGGCTCTGGGGGTAGGGAGAGTCATGGGCAATTCTCTGCCATGGGGCAAAAAGCAAAGACCTACAAGAGCTGGCATAAATTATGCTTGTCACGACTTTCCTACTCTATGGAAAAGGCATGCAGACCTTCAAAAAAAGCACTTTTAATAAATGCATTATTAATAGAAAGCTAGCACACAGTAATAGCACTTTCTGCTACAACTGCTGTCTGCAGAGGGATGAAAGAAGGCCACCAGAGAACCACTAGCTCTGGATGAGAGGCATGAGTGATTATTATAAACTCATAAATAATTCTGGTTTACATTTGAAAATTGCACTTGTACACACTCCTCTCCCAACACAGGCATTTTCAAAATGCACAGACTCCCTGGGAATCCACGTTCAGATGATTTTACCATTGCTTTTGTTTAAAGGATATGTAGACAAGTACTTAGTGACATAGTTTGTTGGTGGAGTTAGCAGTGTAAGGTTATGATAGGATTGAGTCTTTTCCAACCTAAATAATTCTAAAACCACAGTGAAAAAGGTAACCTTTCCAAATATCAGCACACCTAAACCTTCTGCTTGTACAAACCTACAACAACAAAATCACAAGAAGTTTCTTTCCTGAATCTGAATGCTACCAGACAAACCCAAGAAGAGCAGGGCACAGATGTACTGAAAGGATAAGGGAATTTCCTTTACAATATTTCTACATCATTTCAATTATGGTTTAATCCACAGGAGTTTAAAGAACAGCTTTTATCCTACCTCAGAAAATCCCCAGATCCCAAAGCAAGCACTCTGAAATAGCAGTTTTACTTAAGTGCTGTGCTTCACCAAGGAAAAGCTGACCAAAAGCAGGTGTGACAGTAGCAAGGGAAGAGCTGCAGGAGCTGATCAACCATCTCAGCAAGCCCTGTCCGTGCTGGGAGGCTGAGGCACAGAGAGGGCCTGAGACCTGCCCCATACAAATGTGGAAATAGCTCCTGCTTTTGGCTCACATGTACCCATGACCGTCACTTCTTCCAGACCAGGCTGTTTCTGTACAGACTCCTGGCACTACACCTTTCAGCTCTTTCCTTTGCTCTGCATCACGTGTTCTTTCTGTCTGTGGATAGAGAACCACAAAGGCTGTTGTAACATGCAATCACATTGCTGGTTTTGGGTGTGATTTACCAGAAACCGTGACGTTCCCTCTCCCTCCTGCACCACCTAATTCATGTTTCCACCATGTAGCTGCAAGCGCAGGGTGCTGCAAGATGGCAGTTGAATTTAAGCTGTGATTGACACTTCCTGGGAGTATCCCCCAGAGAAACTCTGTCTGAATCTGACTGTAGAAGAGCAAAGACTACTGACATGCCAATATCAAGGCTGTACAGGGGAGCTCATAGCTTGTACCATTTGACTCAAGTAGTCATTTGACTATTTTTGGTTTTGGGTCATTAACTGAAAGAGATGAAAAATCACCCAGTTCCCAAACCAACAGCTGTGCATCAGCCTTTCAGTCAAAGTGAATTGGCAAAAAACTATTCTGATTTGAATTTTTAGGTCAGGCTGTACCAGAACTTCACAAACTGCTCACACGTGCTGAATTTTTTATAGTGGTATTTTCAAGAGAATGGTCATTAGGTTGAATAGTGTTTATTCTGGCAGATACTACTGTTTCCATGGCATGCAAGAGAGGAGATTTTTTTTTTTAAGTATAAGGAAGATAATGTCATTGTAACAACAATCCCCCATCTGCACATCACATGGCCCCTTCCTCCCCTCACTGCTCACATTCAGACCATCCCCCACTGTGATAGCAATTCTTGTTTTCTGGAAAGCATTTTCTTTGCAGAGGAATATTTATTTATTTATTGACCCATTCAAAGCCTTAGGCATGTACAAAGCTTATTCTCCTAACATTTTGTCAACTGCAAGTGGAGGGAAAAATTCCAGGAGTTACTTGTTAGTTATAATGATGGCCAACTCTGCCCTCGTAGGATGCACTTTGCCACTCATGACGGCAACGGGGAGCGCTCCCGTTTATCTGACGGCAGAGTGAGCCTCTCCCAGGCTTTGCTGTTTTGTCAACAGGGAAAGCAGCTGGCAACCTTACTTTCCTGAGGAAAGGAAGAGCAAACATCCCTCCTCAAACCTGTCTTGTGGAGAGGCACATAGTGCAACAATGTGCCGCGTTTTGTTTGTTTTCTAGTTTTCATTTGCACATTGAGTCCTAATTTGTGTAACAACTGTTCGGGCTCAGATCTGTTTTGCAAATCATTGTGAATTGAGCAGCAGTGGCAGATTTGTCTCCGCTGTTTTTGTTGAGCATAGTTGAATGCAAAAGAGTGGGGTTTGGAAAGAAAAGGCAAAACGAGAGGACCGTTTTGAGCAGCAGGTCCCTTGGCAGCACTGCCAATCCCTGTGCAAAGAGCAACTCTCCCAAAGTGCCTGGTTTATGGCTGCACCTACCTAAAAAGGTGGGGAAAACAACTGTCATGGTGGTATAAAATATTTCCTGCAGACATGGTCCTAACACACCAAACCCACTCACAGCCCAGTATTAGCATCCAGAGCAGGACCCAAGCACCCAAAGCCAGGCCCCCTGTGGGACCTGAGCATCACTCAGGGCCAGGTAACATCATGCAGCCTGCAAACAAGCAGCCCTCAGCCCAGCACCAGGGGACAGGCCAGCTCCCCCCATCATGCCCAGACACCATATCATGAACTACAGGGAGCATAGGACAAAAAATGTTCCTCCTTGTCTTTATTTTTCTTCACACCTTTCCTGAGGCTTCCTGCTTCAGAAAATCATGACCAAGTCTGATGCCATCTTGAGATACAACAGTGATGTTTTCATGATACCATAGCTGCGGGATAGGGGGACCAGCAGACACAGCCACTCTGAAACAATGATCTGAGGACAAATAACACAGACTTGTCCTTCAAAGTCTTTTGATTGTAAGTGGGATTTCCTTGGGTTCAATTCCCAGAACAGTAAGAATCATTCTGTCTCCCAAAATACAGCCAACAGAAACTGGGGGAGGCCATGTTTCCAATGAAAACACCTTAAAGGTCTCACAATCAGTGAGCAAATAGGTGTTCAAATGCACCCACACTAATCTGGGCACTGAATTATGGTGCCTTGATGTTCCCTTATTCCTCCAAGGTTAGTAGATGAGGGCTGCTATGGAAAAATCAAGAAATAAAGGGCCTTTCAAAGGACAGCAAGCATACAATGTCATTACAACCCTCATAACATCAGAGGTCCTGCATCCTTTCCCTTGCATCCTTTCCTTGCTTGCAAGCAGCTGTAGATGCCATCAAAATAAAATGATGAGAACAGCCTCACATCCTCCAGCTTCCGCAGGGAGGGCACCGTCTTTGAAGCCACAGCTTCTGTGGTCAGTGCCTGATTTGCATTACTGAGCAGCCTCGCGGTGTCTGCCAGCCAAGGCACCGCCCTGCTGCAGTGTCAAACTGCTACATCTGCACCGAGCATCTCCATATTTACATAATAAATGAGACACACCAAAGCATAATATATTTATGCTATATCTCAAGCCACCTGCGCATTATCATTCCAGTAACCTCTCCAGCAGGAAATGAATTCCACATATTCACAGAGCAGAAATATGAAAATTAATTGTCAAGCTACAAATGGATCATTGGGAACCAAAATGTGTGGAGGATTGTTCAGCCAAAATTAAACCTCTTATCTTAGGAGAAAAGAGATTTATCATTTTAAGATCTTTGAGCCAGGTTTAGGGATTTACTAGTGATTACTCTTCGATCACGTATCTGCAAAAAAAGCATATTCCAATGTGTGTGAGTGTAGAACTGCAAGTCAACGAAGATAATGTCTTGAGCTATAGTGGGGTTTATGCATATATGTGCATATCTGTGTGTATATGTGTGTGTACAAGTACATAAAGCAGTGCCTACAGGTCACCTGCAGTGATGAAAAATTAAGTCAGAAATATGGTCATGGGAATGTTGAACTCGCAGAAGGAGAGAGCTATTCTGTCTTCACTTCCTCTTCCCTTTGAAATGTCAGGAGTGGCCTACCTTGACCTCTGTATATTATACATTCACTTTTTGAATGTCACACAAGAGGAATAACCGCCACATCACTATTAATATTAATATTAATATTGTCCTTCTCGAGCCAGCCCAGGGAGCACAGTGGTAGTGTAGGGAGCATATTAACCCACCAGGTTGTTAATCCCAGAACTTGGTTTCAAAGCCAAAGTCAAAGGCTATGCTGTGCGGGGCACTGCTCTCTGGCTGACTCCCTGCGGACATGACCCTGCTCCAGCAGTGCTCCGAGCCCATCCCCAGGGTGGGCACATATCCAGCAGCTGCCTGTGACCCGTCCAAGCCCATCTGTGTCCAGGTCAGCAGCTGGGCAGCATCGTGGCAGAACCACCAGCACGTCTCCATCTCTGCGCTATGATCCTGCTGCCTCCCTCAGTTGGAGGGTTGTCAAAAAGCCAGAGAAGGCAAGAGGATTTTCTGCGCTCTTGATCAGAGTTTATAAATCATCTGTCAGTGGAGTCCCTCCCCTGCCAAGCAAACAGCGCTTGAAAAAATAAAAAATAGATCTTCACCCTAGTGCAGAAAAATTATCCCAGCTATTAGTTCTGAATTTGAGATTAAAATATAACAATAGCATGACAGCCAAGCAAGCCATTGCTGCTGCAGTCTCTCTTTTCTGGTCAGGTCTTCCGTTTTTTTTTGTTTTTT
>VZRQ01009099.1:541451-596166 GCA_013397975.1 Machaerirhynchus nigripectus
TGTGATCACATTTTCTCATTTAATCCCATGTATTGCCAAAAGGTTTTTCCCCTTACAATCACCAGCATCTGGGCTTACAGGAAAATGGATAACAGTGGTTTTGTACAGTCAAATTATTGAAACACAATCTTTTCCTCCAATGCCTGTCATTAATAGAGGCCCAGCTCTGCTGCACCCCTATGAACCCCTCATGGAGAAGAAAGCTGAACTGGAGTAAACAAGAGCAAGGATTGCCATCCAATCCCTATCCACCACTGTGCTTTCCATTTATTACATCACCACCAACCACCAAAGCACAAAATGGAGACTTGAGGTGTGCAGAGCCTGCATGGGACTCAAATACTTGATATATTCCTTAGTATGAGTGAAAACAGGATGATTTCTGCTCCTTCCCCCAAAACAACCATGTTAGAAATCACACATGCCCTACTATCACAGTAAGAGGGTCCCTACCTCAGACAGATTTAAATGTCCAGCTAACTAGGACTTACAAAGTCTGCCACCACTTCGTCCTTGTCTTGTCTATGGAGTGAAGCTTCAATTCCCCTCTTCAGTCTCCATCCCCAGCATGGTTTTGAGTGGCCACTTTTCCCAGTGTGGCCTTTGCCTCAGTGTATCTACCCATGCCCAGTCTGCAAGCTCTGCACCACACAGCACCAGGCATGCTCTTGGTGCTTAACGAATGCTAATTAATGGGACTTGTGGAATGGCACAGAGATTAAAATTAAGCATTTTCTCTCACTGAAGAATGATTAATTTCTTGTACAGATGTGAGTGTTGTGCTTTGTTAGCAGGACACTGTGTGGCAGTCAGGCACACACACAAACAGCACCCCATCAGAATATTAATTAGTGCTTCTGTATGCAATTTATTAAAAAGACAGTGTTCCAAATTCCACAAGACTAATGTTACAATTAAAACACTTGAATAACTCTCACTGTAATTTCCATAGCCAAGTACTCATCCATGCCTACACACTCAGAGAAAACAGAGCTGGAGATAAATTCACTTAAGAACATTTAGATCTTTATCCAAGAAGAGCCGAAGTGGAAGAACAAAGGGAGGATCCATCTCCAAAGCCAGGAATACGCTGTGCCCATTGGGAGTCGGTGTTGATCAATCAACTGTGTTCACATTTTTCATATTTGAAGGTGCTGGGTGGCAGCTGGTAGGATTTTCTAGTATCACACTGAGGTTAACTCCCAGTAGCGTCCAAGTCAGGCTCTGAAGCACCCACAGGAATCCCACCATGTCCTGTTTGCTCTCTGGTTAAAATCTAGTTCTCAGTAAAACTCTGACTGCCTTTCCACCCATGACTGTGTTCACTGACAAGACTGCCACAAGGAGATGCTAGTCACTGCTGACACTGGAGCTTTAAATTAACTAGACCTACTGCTCATGTAACCATCTTATTTTGCTGGTCACAGGCTGCAGGGCAACCACACTGCCGCTCTGGCAGCCTGTCCAAAGCAGCAGAAGAGACGTGACACCTGCAGGCTGCCCAGCCACATTCCAAAGAGGACACATACATAGCTACCACCTCCATGTGAAAGAGAGAGACATCCCTCCCAAAACAGCCCACATTCAAAGTGAGCAACAGCAGAAAGCAACAACACTGGGCCACACAGCCCTCCATTTTCAAAGATGTATCATCCAGATGTTCATGAGATGGGGTAACACAGAGTCCTCAGCTCAACTTAGGGTGTGAACGCCTTAGGTATAAAAATTCCTCTTTTATTTAAAGGAGGATCTGCCTGCCTGGCACAGCAGTACCATGTCCTGATGGAACCATCCCAGCAGAGACCCACCACAGCTCCAGCAACCAACCGAAGGAGCAGCTGTGGCCTCAGCTGCAGGAGGAGGGATGATGGGGTGAGAGAAGTGCTGGCAGGGATGAGCAATTAGGGAAGATGTGGGTATTTTATCTCTTGTTGATAAACTACATGGTAAATGGCATTGTATAAAGAAGTATTCTGATGTTCCTCTGAAAGAGTTCTGTCTTGGTATGTTCAATGGTAAAAAGTTTCTGAATAACTTAAAATCAAAATTTGTTGTCTTCCTTCATGTCCAACTGTCCTTTTCTCTTCCCACTGCACTGACAGTAGAACAGAGCACAACAGGGCAGGATGGAATATATTTTTCACCTTACTAGATGAAGCTGCCTGACATGCTTGGCACAGTTTGACACTCCACTGAAATGCTGCATTTCAAGAAATTTGCCTGATGTTTCCACCAGAAACATTTTTAGCTTTTCTCTTCTGCAAAACATCTCAAAATTCCAGTTTTTCACTCCAATTAAGGACAGAGACAAACTTCATGATGCTGGAATGTCTCACAGTACTTACCATTTCAGTGGGCTGCAGTTCAGCTGACAGGTTTGTGTAACACCAACCTCTAACTCCATCCTTTCTATAATTGGAGAATTTCAAAGATAGGTTCAAGTAGAAAAATCAAACCCGACTGCTGGCAAAATTGAGCATGGTTTTCTCTGGGGCTGTGAATCACATGTGATGCTACTAGAAATAAAGGATATAATGTATCTCAAAACCAAAAACCTAAACTTAGGAAAAAAAGGCTATGTATTCAATATTCAATATGCTCTAGACGTCACAAATTATTTCCAAGCACATTGGTCATATGCCTCTCTCTAGCCCATTTCAAGGCATAATACTTTGTTAATGCTAGTTTTGCATAGATATTTTTCATAGATATTTACGGCTTTTTTTCTCATTTTCAAATTGACCCAAGATCTTCAATATCTTGACAGGTTACTTGAAATGACTGTTCAAGTCAGCTCACATTTGTCACATATTTAGGTCACAGGTATTGAGCTTATCAGTTGAATTGCCAGTATTGGACTTGTCAGCTGAATTTTTCAATTTGGTATGAGAGAAAACCAAATTGTTATTGACACATCACAGGAAACATCCTGCTCTCTGAATACAAAAAGCCAAAGGTTACCACAAGGAGCACCTGGGGAACTGAGAGTATAAAAAAGGGAAGAATGGGTTGTCATGAAGTCAGCAGGCAGGTCCTGAGAAAAAAAAAAAAAATCAGTTTCTGCTTTTTGATGTTCTACTGAAAATTTCCTTGGCTAAACCTTTGTTATTCAAGCACAGTAGGGCTGCCGGCTTTCTTTGGTCCCACCAGATTTTCTATTCCTCTTGGAAGACTTTTAATTCTGGACCTCAAGTCTGTGCTCCTTAGGCATGCTTGGTTTTGCATCTGTTCAGCCTATTTGTTGGAGATGAAAGATGGTTTACAGCAGTCACTTAACTATAGTCAAAGTCTGTATAAAAAGAGTACAAATATTTAACCGTTAGTCTTATAAATAAGGCACATATTATAGTTACTGTACATTTAAAATACAAAACCAACGGAGTATCCAGAGATAAAAAATGGTAAGAAGGGAGCTGAGCTTCATTCACAACTTTTCATACAAAATTATTGTGTGTAAGACTTGTATATGCTTTTGTGCTCAGCTGGGCATTCATTTTTCAAACTGCCTCTTTGATGGATGGATGGCCACACAGAAGATGTGCAAAGCAATGTCAGAGTCTGTGAATAATTTTTAAATGACATGGTGTCACAGGGAGTCATCTCTAATAACAAAGGCTCCGTGCCGGGTGATGACAGTCCTGAAGAGGATACTGTGATACTGAGTCTGTCATGAGCAACACAGCTTCAGGTTTCTTCCTATCCTTTTTTCCTGACAGTCACTTAACTGAAAGCACCACCTGATGAAAACTGGCAGCAGCATCCTAGGGAGAGAGCAGGATGATGACATAAATTCAAAAACCAGGAATCTTCTCCCAGAGATCAAATGAAAGCCTGAAAGGGTTTCGCACACACTGTTGTTTGGGTCAAGATTAGTCATTATGCTTTCTTTTTGACTGGGACTTTGAAGAGCATATCCTTGCTGTTCTTCCAGCACAGTCAGTCAAAAGAAAAGAACTACCACAGTATGGTAAATCTTTTAGCTGTGCCAGGTATGGTTTCCCTCTCTGTAACCTTCACCAAGACCCTTTTGGAGCCCTGCTTCACCCCCATCAGTGGGGACCAGGAGTAGCAACTCCATATAAGGCAATAAATTAATCCTGGAACGCAATGGCTGAGTCAGATGTGTACATTTTGTCATTGATATTGACTGCAGAAAACCTAAAGGTATTGAGTAATAATTTCAAGGATCCCTTGGCAGCAATCCCTTGAGCAGCTGCCAGCCTCTGCTCTCCACAGGGCCATCTCCATGCTGAGGTGGCACTGAACTGCTTCTGCTCAGCCTGAGCACCTCAGGACCAAAGGGAAGCTTCAACACTACGTACCCAGCTCTCTCCTACTGCTCCCCAGGCTTCAGAGGTGACTTGGGCATGAGAGATAATGGTCCCTATGAAAAGGCAGAGAGTGAGGGGCGAGTGCCTCAGCCACCAACACAAAACCAGCCCTCACTCCTCCACTTCTGAGCTAAAGCCTCACCAGCTTATTATTGTGAATGCCTTTCCAGAAGACCTAGTTCCATGGTACAGCAATGCCTGGCAGTACGGCAGGATGCCACAGATGGAGCCCATGGGTGTGTGGCTGCACTGAATTCCCCAGGGAGGGATTAGGGCTGACGTCTTTGATGAGGAGATTTATTCATGCACGGGATGCAGTCAGTATCCTCATCTTCCATCTATTTTCTTGTAATTACAGGGACATATGGTTGTGTTTCATAATTAATTTCCACAAATTAGGAGCATTCAGAGAAGGCTGCTTAGAATGAAACAGTCAGAGTCTTATGTGAGTTTGTCTTTACATTAATTTATTTTGGAATATTTGTAAGTAAGTTGGTTGTTCCAGCTTCAACAAAAAGATTTGATACCTTCAAAACCCATCGTCACTGGGGACCTCGGGGCCTTTGGTGAATCTCAACAAAATTAAATTCCCAACACTGTTCCATGGCCATAAAATAATTTTTCTACAACTGGGGAGACTGAGACACAAAAAGTAAGTTTTTCAATTCAGCCTTGTAATAGGAACTGCAGCAGGGAAAATTTAGGTCAAAATGTTTTTGTCAAAAGAGGAGAAGAATCCACAGGAATGATAATAAGATCAATAGTTCAATTCATATTTTTAGAATTCCCCTTTTTAAATGGCAAAGATGTTTTTCCTGCTAACATATTATCGAATAATAATAGCATGAGACTTTTTACTACAAAGAAGTACTGTATGCATAGCTGTAACTGCTTGGATTTAAAGAGGATCAGTGCTTAGGCCTTCCCAAGTACCAGAAATCCTGGCAAAGCTTACAGATATCTTAGGCCATGAAGATTTGCTTTGGCTTTGGTTTCTTTTACTTCAAGTATATGCCATTAAGAGATATTAATGGTTCATATTTGACACAGAAATAAATCTGAAAATAACAAGAAGGAATTAAGAGGTCTTGAAATTTCCTGGAATACCCAGAAGAATTCCTGGAAAATGAAGCAGTGGAATAATTCCCCAGGTAAGCAGTCTCCCATTACCTTCCAATTTTAATTACAGCCTTGGATGTACAACTGGAAAAACAAACAGCAGTGAAAAAATTCTGCCCTGTCAATAAAGTTTTTCTATTTCTGACTTGCACCAGTGTTAGATAAGTTTTTCCCTTTTTTGATATAGAGACTGATTAAAAGAGCTCTTGATACATTGCTACTTTTCAGTGGCTCCCCACGAATCTCTTCAAACAGAATATTCTGCTTTCATGGCTCAGCATCCAAATATACGCTGAACTGACATTAAATTAAATTAAATTTTCCTGCAGAAAAATAATAATAAAAAAAGATCTGCTCCAGGTAACTAACAAAACCTTGTTTAAATGACTGTAGAAAACTAAGGAAATTCCAGATATTTGAAGATATGGGATATTCCCCGCCCTACACAGCCATTTGTCCAGTACTGTTAGAAGTTCAACGAATTATTCAGGAGAAACACAAACACTCTAGGAAGGTATTTAAATAAATATGTAAAGCAGATTGCATTATTCTATTCATTTATTTAGATGAAAAACACAGTGAATTTTGTTTGGCATTTCCTGATGATTGCCATTTTTAGAAATTGCACTTAATATTCTCTGTCTGTGGAATCATGGAAAAATTCTAGCTAGAAGGGACTGCTAGAAGTCCTCAATCCAACCTCCCACTTAAGACAGGATTAGCTTCAAAGCCCTTCAAATTTCAGGGTTTATTGCCCTGTGTATCAGCTCTGGACCAGTAACAGAAAACTACGTGGTGCTGTAACAATTCAAGCAGAACCACAGTGGCCAAAGATGGCAATTTGGGGCAGTCTCCTCCGCTACAACCTGAAGGTAGCCTGAATAAACCCAGCCTATATATGAATTTTGCTCTTCCCCAGGCCCAAGGCTTTCTCCAGTGGGACCCCCAAGTGATGCTCCGCATGGGAGCACTCTGAGCCTGCCCACGGGCTCCACAGACCCACCCTGGCACTGCTGGGTGCCCATGGAGCACATGAAGGGCACAGAGGTTGCACGGCAGCCCAAGCCACCTCCAGCTGCCCTGAACCCAGCTCACCCAAGTCTGTGCTGAGCCCAGCACACAGCCAAGATAAGGCAGCAGCGAGCTGGGGGACCTGGCCTGTGTGTGCCTGCTCCAGACCTGTTTGTCACCCCTCCACAGGATCACAGCAATGGGACAAGCACTGAGGCTCCTCAAGGCAGAAATTTGCCCTCTCTGACTGCATTAATTAGATGCAGACCTATTAAATCCAAATTATTATTCTTAATACTGTGGTGGAGTGAAACAAGGCAGGCAGTACCACACAGAGGCGAGACTAAATGTTAGATCTCCCAGTCTCCAGTGGGATTTACCATGGCCATTTTTTACAGTCTTTTTGAGCCCAGCAGCCAAACCAACTGCACTCCCCCAGCGCACACAGGAACACATTTTCACAAGCAGTGAATACCTTGTAAGACAAGCACTCCCTGCACTTGCGGCAGAAAGGGATTACGTGGCTATTCAGGAAACAGCGTAATAGAAATTTAATTCTGCTGTTTTAAGGATTTGCAAAGATCATTTGCCCAAGGAGAAAAATAACATCAGAGAGTAAAAGCATGAGCAGCTGGGTGTGATGGCTATGCATAACCCTGCCTTTGCTCCAGCAGATGTGACTTGGAAATGTCACACACCTCTCCTCCTGCAGCAGCTCTCTCCTGACTCCCAACAGCGCCGTGCAGGAAGCAAACATGGAGGAAATAATGACAAGATGGAAAAGTAAATGAGGGAGAGAGAATCCCACGTTATGTAACACTGCATTTAAAGGATTAATTGGGACAGCCTGATAAGGATGAATTGAATGTGTGAGAGCTACAGTTTTTTTAATTGAGCAGCTTTTCTCCAGGGAAGAGAGCTAAGTTTAAACCATCTGTCCAATTTCAGTGTCATTTGCCAAGGAAATGATTAAATATTTTAGGACTAAATCAAAATCTGGAAATCAAGGCAGGAGCCTAGAAATAAATGATTTTGGGGTTTGTTTTACATGCAATAAAATGAAGTTCAAAGTTGGTGAATTTTAAATACCATTTCTCCCTCCCTCGTGCACATACACACACACATATATGCTCGCCCACAGCCAAGTGAAACATTGAGACACAAGGCACTTTACAGCATCTGAGTGAGCCAAAGGCCCATGTGCAGCAAAGGACCAGAAAAAAAAACTGTGAGAAAGGGTGGGACATCATCTGCCACACAGGGGAACCCAAAAAGGCACCTGGGGTGAAGGATCCTCTCATGGGTGCCTCAGAGGAAGAGTGAACATGGCAACACTGACCCCACAAAGTCATTTTCCAGGAGGCTAAGAGCATTTCTAAAGTCTAATAAAGGATCTGAGCTACAGCTGCTAATCACAAGGCAACTGAGGAAATAAGGGAATTCAGATGGTGGCTCATACACAAAGCAACTCCTTCACCACCCCCACATGTTCTGCATTCCCCATGGTTTCCACTCACTCCTTGTGTCCAGCTGTGAGGTGTTGACCAAGGCAAAAGAGAGGTGAGGGCACAAAACAGAGCTACTGTGCCAGCATGTCCCTAAGCATCTCCTGGGGTAAGCCAGGTGGCCAGAGTTCATGTTTCCCTTCCTGTTCGGGGCATACTAGAAAGATTTTCCCTTTCCCGTCTTAGAGCTGAAAAGTATCCAGCAGTCAGGACTGGAAATAGGCCTGCTGAAAGGATTACCTGCTTGGAGTGGAGAAAGGTTTGTCTGGAAAGTCATTTAGCTCTCCTGACAAACACAGCACATTTCACTTAACCACTGTAGTCATGCTGTGCCCATCGCTGAATGATGCTGGTGAGAGCTTGGTCGTGATTCAATTTCAGATTAAGAAGCCTAAATTTCAGATGCTTACATTTACACTGAGTGTATAAACTCCCATCATAGTCCGTGGTGTTTTAGGGATCATTTTAGTTCTCTAACCAGAGTCGCTGAGTGCCATTTCAGGGTTCTCAGGGCGTCTGCAGAGGGCTCATGGGCCTGTCACAATGTCTGCACAGATCTGTGTTCTGCTAGAGACACCCTGGGACCTCTCAGGACCACTGAAGTGGTGAAAGGCACTTGTGTTTAGGACACTGAACCTTCTTCATGACAGCACAGACTTTGCTGCTACACCTCGGAGCTCCGGAGCGGGGCTCAGCCCGCACTGCCCGCAGTGTCGCAGCAGGACGCCAGCCCACGGTGCCACCTTTTCTATAGGGGACTTCCTCCTACTCCTGCACTGCTCCAGCCCTGTGTTCTCACAGGTAGACACAACAGCTGATAGAGGCAGAGTTTACCCCCGCCTTAGGCACCCTTAGACCACCTTCACTGTGGGTGAGCAGAGGCGTTATGGTTGCACTGGAATTTAACCAGGGGCCAGTGGCAGTAGAGATATTTCCATAAAGTCTTAAGTTGCAGCTCCAAGTGTTAAAGGGAAAACCTTTGCTTTTATTTCTTCTTATTATAAAGGAAGTTTCTACCCTTTCTGGCTGGGAAGAAACCTGGAGAATATGAGGAAAGCAAACTGAACCAACGAAACCAAAGTGAGCACCATTAGTATTTTCCTCTAAAATCTGATGGTTTTTAACCCAAACTCATAATGGCCCAAGAATTCTTGCTCCTGGCAGTGCTGTAGGAGAGGGACTAATCTCAGCTTTATCCAGCAATTGTCTGGTCTGTCACTGAGAGCTCGTTTTCTTGGCAATGAAGTGAAACAGGCACTTTCATCTCAGCGGGTGTCTCAGACACCATGTTAGACGTCGGATGTAAAACTTCACTAACTCTGTGCCCAGAAAAAAATCATATCCTAGCTGATCACTGCTGCAAAATGATAACTGATTTTTTTGATGTGCCATTTAATCAGTTTTTAAGACATAAATGTTATTTTTGTAGGGCAGCCAGCTCCTTAGCCTCATTTACAGATTTTTTTAATTTCTGGTTTTATCTTCCCTTAACAACTGGTGCACTTCCTAATGTCCAGCTAATTACATCTATCAGCTTCCCTTTCACCTTTATTAAATATTGATTTGGTTACAGAACTTTTCACACCATCTCTTAACCAGAACTACTTTGTAACCAAAGTCATTTTTATCAATGAGCAAAATACCATTTTTATTCAAGTATTCAGATAATCTTTTCACATTTTTAATTTTTCTTCGTTGAAAATCAGCCATTTACCAAGTACCCAGATTATGCAACCACCTGTGGAACTTAACCTCCTGCTTGCACACCCAGGAGAAAAAGCCTCACTATCTGTCCAGTGGTTTCTATACCCTTGAAACAACTCTGCTATTGACCTTCTCCATAGAACAAATAAAAGGCTGAGCTTCCACTATGGAAGGAGTAATTTTAACTAATAAAACTGTACTGCAAAATTTTATAATGCATTGTAATTTTTGGGACTGCCAGGGCTATTTTATTACTAGCAGCACAAGTTCTTGAGCATCTTGACTGGAATGATGAGGCATTAGAGAGTAGAGTAACCAAATTCTTAGCATATCCATTAGCATTTTCTTCTTGGGGAAGAAAATATATTTGCAAATATAGGAATTTTAAATGTGAGGGTATCTAATGTTTTTCCTTCCTTATGAAAAAAGTAGGCATTATTTTGTATGCAGGAAAACATTCTTTCTGATAGAGAAGTTCTTTAACCACTGAATTTTTTCCCCTTTTGACAATATTATTTATTTCCAACCTGACTTTCAATTTAATGTAGGAAACTAAAGCTGCCTTTCTTCCTGGTAAACTTAAAATAAATGAGAAATGTTTAGATGAAAACAATCTTCATAGAATTATAAATCATATTTTCTTCTGCTGTTGTAAAATGTGTTGAAAAATACAGTCTAAAATAACCCAGGTACAACCAGTTGTGTGTATATTTTAAAACAAGATTATTGAATATTTTTTCCTTTTTGTTGAATTATAATTTCGACACAAAATCGTAGCTTGTGCAGGCTAAGATTAAACTTCTTGCTAGAGCTCTTTCAGGGAAAAACTCTAGAAAAAGGAAGAAAGATATGACTGAACCAGATTCTGCAGTTCTTCTTTTTTTTCCCTGGTAATTTCTATCTTATCTTTAGAGGACTTTGTTGTTGAAAGACAACAAAATGAGAGAAACTCTATGGCTGTGGGCTGACCCCTCTGAACTGCTGACCAAAGTGAAAACACCAGCCCTGGTGCAAGCAGTGAGCACCAAGGAGATGTCTGCAAGATTTTCGTCAGAGCAAGGGACTGGGGCATGTCCCTGGTGGTTGGTCTAGGGGGAACAGGCACCCCTCCCCAGGGCTTCCCCAGTAGCCACAACCTTCACTTTTTGTACCAGCTGTGCGTAAATAATTACAGCCTGTTCCAGGCTGGATCACCACTGATGTGGAACTGGGGGAAGAGAGTGGAGGAAGGCTGTAGGAACGCTACAGGTCTTACCAGGAGCAGCTGAGAGAGCCAGGAGTGTTTAGCCAGGAGAAGAGGAGGCTGAGGGCAGACCCTATCTACAACCATCTGAAAGGAAGTTGTAGCAAGGTTGGGGTCGGCCTCTTCTCACAAGTAGCAAGTGATAGTTCCAGAGGAGGCTTAGATTGGATACCAGGAAAAATTTCTTAACTGGAAAGGCTGTCAAGCATTGGAACAGGCTGCCCAGGGATATGGTGGAGTCACCATACCTGGAGGTATTTAAAGATGTAGTACTTAGGGACATGGTTTAGTGGTGGAATTGACCACTAAATTGGAATTTAGTGCTGGGCTAGTGTTTGGACTTAAAGATCTTCGATTTCTTTTCAGCCTAAATGTTTCTGTGATTCTCTGACTCCATGTTTTTATGAAAATAAAAGGGAACTGAAACCCCAAGACTCACATCACAAAACCACCTTGCCAACCACTAAAAAGCTGTTTTACATATTTGGCTTGATTCATTGTTTTAATTTAATTTTCCAACTCCAGCTGCAAACAGCTTCAGGACATGGCTGGTGGAAAACTTCTCAACCCCACCCGACCACCCTGGGACATTGTGCTGGGCAGCCACACAAAGAAAAAGGAGTTGTGGTTAGGGTTTGATAATACACCCTGCACTGGCTGCTACATGTGATGTTGCCAAGAAAAACCTAAGGCCCCTTCATGTCTCCACAGTAGAAGAGATACTGCTGGCCAGCAGAAATGAGACTGGGAAGCACTGGCTCAGGGCCCCAGCACAAGAACAGCCCTGCTCTTTAAGCTGAGTCCTGTGACATAGGGATTTTATTGAAATAGCCTTCTTGGACGGTAACGGCACTAAAAGGGGGAGGAGTAACCTCTCCAACAGCAGAACCAGCGAGCAGCTTCCCTGGGTTCTGCTGCAGCAGCTGCAGACCACGTGCTGGAGGGACCTTCTGTGCAGCCACAGGCTGTGGGCCCTGAGCAAGGCTGCACCAGCATCTCCAACAAGGGAATGTTTCTGGGTGCAGCTTTCTGCTAAACTCTGTCTCCTCTGTCAATCAAAAGTCAATCTGTATCCTACAGCATCCTCATTGCTCGTAAGTTATACCATACAACACCACAGATGAATCAGTTCTGGCATGGAAGAGTCACAGACAGCACAGACCCCCTAAATAAAGCTGATGCACTGTCTGCTGTGACTTGCTAAAGTAGGTTAAGCATCTCTTCTCCTAAGGCAAGAGGGCATTCATGACTATGAAGCCTGTGGTGTTGCTGATATTACTGTCCATTGTCATACACATCTGTGTCAAATAGCCAGGACTCCTCAGATCTTATTCTTCTGTAGTGCAAAGGTGTGGGTTTGTAGTTTGTGCACATCATTGTAGAACTGCAGGCTAAACAACTGAAGGGAACTCAAACTGAGGAGCTCTGAAGTGGTGCTGCAGAAGCATCTGCACCAGACACGACCCCTCACTGCACTCTGCAAGCTCACCCTCCTTTACACGAGTGTCCAGGGATCACATTGCAGCTCACCAAAGCAGATACCTCCCCCAGATGCCTCTGCATTGCTGAACTAGATCAGTTTTGTCCTGAGTATATCGTGCTCTATCCAGTTCTATAAACCCCCCATTCACTTCAGCAGCTTTCAGGCAGGACACATTTTCTTCCAGCTTTTTAAGTCCTGACTGATATTCATGAAAAGTTTTGCTAACCCAAGAAGCAGCAGGGGAAGGGATATGGAGGAGGAAAATTAATGTTAGTACAGAGATGTTCTGCACGACTCCAAGACAAAAAATAGCCAGGGAGACTTTTAAAGAGACACAGCTAATGCAATGGTCTTGAAATAAAAGCAGAAACGAAGGCAAAAAGTTAGCATGAATTGAGGAAGTTGTACAGTCTGGGAATTAGTGACTCTGGCTGAATCTCTACACTGAGGGAAATTTTGCTGGAGAAACTGAGACTGAAATAAGTGCTGTAACTTAATTTCAGTGCTCCAGAAAGCCAGTGGCAGTCAGGACTTAATCTGCCCAGACCCAGTACACTTACATACTTTTACAGACTGCCTGCTATGTTTGAAAGGTGACCCCCTCATACTCCTACTCAAAACAGAGAGGGATAACATTGTCTTCACTGAGATCAGGAAATATTTTATCATTAACTTGGACCCAACTCCAACCCTAACACCTGCCCTGATGGCAACAGAGCCCCACTTGAGCAGCTCAGCATATCAATTTTTTGTGCCCGAGTTGAACATCTCATCAGAGGAGGACCTGACCTGGTGTCTGCTGCCTCCCTCAAGCAATTAACACATCCACTGTGGGGACTGTTTGATAGGAAGAATGTCTTCCCGCTCCAGGAAAGAAGAGGCATGACTGAGGTGCTTTGATAAAGACACAAAATACACCCAAGGTTGTACCACAATTACAATCTGATGTCTTCCAAAGACCTCCAAAAAAACGGCTTTCAAAGGGATCTGAAAATGATCCCTACTTCACATAATATTTGGGAGTAACATTGCTGTTGAGAACAGCCGTTAGCAATACTACTTTAAATGAAAGAGCAAATGAAAATTAAATTTAAAAATAATCAGCATTTAATGCTCTCTTTTACGAGCATTTTCTGCTCATATGACTTTTCTTTTTTGAGTAAAGTTCTGTGTGATGGGTTTAAAACTAGATCTAGACTGTGCCTCTCATGCATCAGACAGGCTAACTATAAGATACTGAGACACTTGAAAGTCAGAAATGTAGGTGATGCTGATAACATCTTCAAATAGTGCAATAATAGCATTCAGTCACTCAAGGTCTTTCATTTTTGGAACTGCCCCATATGACCGTGACATTCATTAGTTCAAACCTGTATCGTGCTACAGCAGTTTGAAAAAAAAAAGTCACTAGGAAGAGTATTAAAAATTTCATGAAGGAGTCTTTCCCTCAGGCATTTCTTTCAAGGTCAGAAAGCCTCGCTCTTGTTTTTTCTGCTGACATGAAAACATTCGGAGAGATGATGTGACGTGAAGATCCACACCTAATCCTGATCTTTAATTTTGAAAAACCTTCATCTTTACACAGTCTATTCAAATGTGACTTTCTTTGATCTCCATGAAATTAAGAAAATTATGTTCCCTGTTCCCAGGCATGCCTGGTGTAGGATGCCCACATAGAAAACTTCTCAGGGACCAGCAGAGCCTCATGAATAAAAACCGCTCCGAACCCTCCTTCAGCCAAACCAGAAGGAAACATTTATGACAGTTGAAAGGTATGACAAGGGTTGCATCTCTCAGCTTTTCTCTTTGCTTGCAGCAAAGCAAAGTTCACTTCGTTTATGGTGAGGGACCTTGTCCCCCCAGAGGCTCCCATGCAGGACCAGATCCCAGGAAACACACATTGCCTGGAGCAGATACTCTATTCTCCATCCCAAACCCCAAGCCCCTGCTCTCCCCATCATCCAGCCCTTGGAATCCTCAAACCAACGTTTGCAGCGTTCAATCTCAAGGATCATTGGCAACATCAAGAGGAGAAACACACCCATTTGGGTTCCTCTGTCAGATAAAGCATGGCTATTCCCAATGTCACTTTCAAATATCAAGACTTCCAAAATTCTGTGAAAATATGATTTATGGAGTTGTGCATGGGGGAATTCTATCAACATTAAAAACAGAGCTTGTCAGTATTTTATGACTTTTCCTTCCTCTCATCTCTAGCCTTTTTCTTCCCAGAAAAAAAGGTCATTTCTTATAGTTCAGATGTGTTCTAAAAGAAGTTCAGTTTTCTGATGACTTAGTTTATCGAAACCACACAGTAACAAGGAAAAATATTTTGAAAGCATCAGTGTGATTTAGGTACCTAAATCCTCTTCTTTAATAATGATGAAGACCCTCTTCTGCCAATTCAACAAATTTGGCTTCAGGGCTCCTACAGGAACACAGGAGTTTCAGAAGCAAAATCACCCCATCAGTTTGGCACAAATTCACCTCTAAACTTTTATGTTCCTTAAAATTTTTTTGAGAACTTTATACCTGTATTTGTTAGACTGCAGTTGAGTACCACCTGCTCAAACCCTAACCTGGAAAATTCCAGACAGGAGTGGTCTCAAAGCCAGCACAAAAGCCTGAAGTCGATGCAGCCTGTGCCATGTGCTCTGGCCAGTGTGGGAGCACAACTGCATTCCCAGCAGGCTCTGACAGAGAGCTGGCAGTGCCCAGTACCCTCTCGCCTCTGGCATCCCCAGCTTCTCATGTTTGCAGGTTGATATCCCCTCTGGTTGTGCAGACACAAGTTTTCACAGGACTATGATGGAGTCAGGATCATGGAAATGGTCTGGGCTTTCCAAAGGCAAAGGATCTCCAAGAAGAAAAATAAATATCCATTTTTTGGGGCTCATTAGAGTTCATAGCATAGCCCTACAAATAAGAAGAGCAGCAAGAAGAGAGGAAGAAGTGACAGGACTCTTCTCTGAGGGGAAAAAAAAAAATTAAAAAACTGCAGATGGCAATCCAACCTGACCTTACTGAAAATCAGGAGGACCTAGGCTCCTTCTGACTCTAAGACTTGCCTCTAAGACTTTCCCCCTCCCTCAGGTGCACACCCTTGATGTCACCTGCTGCTGCTTGTGCCCAGAGCTCCAGCCCCAGCTCCACAGCAGGGCCAGCTCTCCCTGGCTGCTCCCAGCACAGGCAGCCCGAGCTCAGCCAGCGTTCAACACACACTGTCACTGGCATTTTAACTTATCTCATACAGGGAAGAAAAATACCCTAAAACAAAGCCCCAAACCAGTGGAGTTTTGTTGCTATGCTGTGGCTGGACCAGCATAACCTTGGATATTAGGTGACTACATAGCTGAAGCCAAATAGGAACTTTCATTACCTGAAAGGAGGCTAACGTTTATTTTATAAAGTAGAATTTTGGCATTACAATTGTGTTTTTCATCAAACCTTCATGCAGATGGAAATCTTCATATAGTATAACGCTGTTTAGAGACCCACACTGAATAGAAAGCACTTTAAATCTGCACAGAAAGACTTAGAAGCAACAAAGACCTCGTCAAAGGAAAAGAAAACAAAAAAATAGGCATTTTCCCTCACATCTGACTACAACACCCAGATCCCAAAAGCAATTTTCAAGTAATTCATGGAAACATTTACTGTCTCCAGTAAAGTATTTGCAGACAGTGAAACCTGGAATGGCTAATAGGCACTTGTCCATGATCTGCATCTAAGGAGTTGCCTATTATTAGTTAATGAGCAGACATCAATTCAGGGTTCTAATTTTAGCACCAGCACATGCCAGGAACTGGAAACAAAAAGAAGCAAAGAGAAACAGGCCAGGACTGAAAAAAAAAAAAAAGGATGTTCTGTTGCCTTTCCACCAGTTGTAGAAACCGTCCCACCTGCCACATCTCTGACACCAGTTCAGTCTCCTGACAGCAGCAGTCATGCCATGGGGAGGAACAGAAACACAGACGTGGCAGTGACCCATGGCAGCTAGTCTGCATCCCTCTCCCTCCTGAAGGCAAGCTCAGATCTCCTCTAGCAGGTCCTGATCCACCTCTAAAGCTGTGCAAAAGCAATGCTGCTACTAGAGGTTCCCAAGGGCTGGGGCCATGTTTTGGAATAGCTCTTCCTCTTCTAAACGAGGACATCCTTCAAGAGCAAAAGACTTCACTGTCAGGCTGGAAAGACCCAACAACCCAGTTCTATGAGAGGTACATGACTGCTGTGAAGAAACAGTGGATTGGTGCTTGGTGCTGCAAGGACTCCACACCCAGCAGGGAACAAGCATCCAGCAGTGTCAGCCGTGGGCAAGCCCCTGCAAATGCGTAAGAGAGAGTCATTAAACACTGAATCATAGCAGCACAGCTTTGGCTCTTCAGAGACTTTGGCAGACGTACCCATCTTTGGCTTCACAGCTCCTCATCAAACATGGGCAGGCCCTTAACTGGGTGTCCAGAGAAAACAAAAGCTGAACATGGCACTGTGACATTGCCACTTTTCACTTAGCAGGCAGGCAATTATTCTCATGTTTAATTGTATCTGATGAATGACACTCACAGGCCCCATGCTGTTTAAAATGTGACATATTTTATTTATCATAGCAGCTCCTACAGTTCTACAAATGGATGACACACAATCCATTATCATTTTGGAAGCATTATTATTCACACAAAAATGTCCCAGAACCTTAGAAATTTTTTTAATTCCTCTTTTTTTCTACATTCCGTTTAAATTCAGAATGCAAATTCCTTATCTTGCCAATGAGATTTCCTCCTCCTCACCAACCCAAAATAAATTAGAGAACAAGCTGCTATCTCTAAAAGCTTTATAAATAAAACATACAGCACACACACACATAAAGGCTACAATTTTAGAGTACTTTTGTATCCTGGATGGATTTAGAGATGTCATTGCAAATGCACAGATGCTGCCAGTCACGGGAGCTTAACAAGCGCTATGAGGTTTGACATCCCATCAGACTGCAGCCCTTTGTGGCAGCTGAGGCCTCCCAGGGCAGAAAGTAACATGACAATTGCTTCTATCAAAGAGAGAAAATAATGGCAACCACACCGGCAGATACATCAAGGGATAAAACTAAAATTACTCTTTCCTGGCTCAACGAAATAAAAAATTATGACAGTTCAAAAGAATGTTAAAAGTTTTCTGGAAGTGGCTAAATCACACTATTCCAAGCTGTCAGTGGAAACATTTGCTTTTTTCTTTACCTCAAAAAGGACATATATAAAAAAAAAAAAAAAAAAGGAAAAAAATTACTTAATTTGAGTTTTGATTTTTCTCCTTTTTTCCAACCAAAACATACAAAATATGAGGAGAGAACAAGAAAAGAAAGTAGTTCCAGAGCTAAGAAATCCTGTTTGCTCTACGAGATTGTGCTGGTTTCTAACTCAATTAACACAAAGCTGCTGTTTAGGCATCGCCCATCTGTCGGCGATGCGCGCAGGGGAAGGCTGCCGGAGGTGGCCTGGCAGGGACAGAGGCTGCACTGAAGTTTCCTTCCCACGGCATCTAACGCAGCCTAAACACCGACTCAAAGCTCTCCGTGGCTTCCAGCCCTCCCGCCTGGAGAGGAGACTAAACAGGGCAGAAAGGGTGAAAAAAGGAAAAAAGAGAAAGCATGGAGCAGGAGGAATATACTACATTCCAGACTGAATAGCTTGACACTTTTTAACCCATGTGTGGAAAAATTAGATGACATCTATGAAAGCAGTCCTCCTATGGCACCAGCACCCACTGTGGGCAGGGAGGCAGCTCCCTCACTGCCTGCCCAGGTATCACAGGGACTGGCCACAGGATCTCTGTCTGATCCCAGCACAGAGCAGGCAGAGAAGTATATGAACACCCCTGAGCAGCTCTGTGAAGGGAGGTGGCCCTGCATCAAGCCTGAGGTGAGGGGTCTGGGACAGAGGTCTGCAAAAACCTCTGTCTGTCACCTAGCTCACTATATAAGTCTCCAAATAATCATCTTCCTTTCTTTAGGGCTTAAAAGGCTCCCAAGGGATCAAGCAGGTGGATTCAACAGCCAAAATGGGTTCTGCAGACAAGTGGCTGTCACAAAAGCTGTTTTTCTAAGCCGGATCACAAGTGTGGTTAGCTTCAAGCGCCACGGTGGCCACTAAAAAGCTGAGACAAAAAGAGTCATGCTGGAAGTTTTAAAAGGCCAGATGCATTTTAAACATTTTTGAGGTCTGGTTCATTGGCTCTGCTCCTGCAGAAAGCTCTCTGTTAGACTTCCACCTGAGCAGGTAACACAGCTTAATGCATTAGCTCCACGCTCAGCACGAGGTACACATAGAAGCCTTGCAGGTCTCTGCCCACCCAAGGTGATGTCTGACCCCCACAGCAGCTGGCTGAGCTGGGACAGGCTGGGAGACTGCTTGGAAAGCCCCAGCCCTGACTAACCCCCTGCAAAGGGAAGCATCTGCCCTCACTGGCATTTCCCATGAAAGAGGATACACACAAACTTCATACCATCTTTTTCTGCCCTGAAATGGGAAATTTCATTACCCATGTGGGTGTCTGAGTTTTTGGAAAATGCTAAGCTCCTGGCCTCAGTAAAGGCCCAGTAAACAGACCTAAAAAACAGTTTCTTCACTCCCACTAGGCTCACTAACCTCCATTTTCACTAACCTCAATTTTCACTGCATTTCCCCTGTTCTTGGATGCGGAAGAAGAGTGAAGGACACCAAGCTGACCTTCAGCACCCCCTTGCAGTATCTCCAAACTGTTCTCCCAGCTTGTTTTGCTCAGTTCCTTTGCAAACCAGACAGCCCCAGCCTCCTTTCACAAACCCCTTTGGTGTCAGCCACGGGTTCATCACACCCTGTGTCGGCTCTGCTTTTTGGCAGTAGAGGCCACTTTTTCCTACCTGCCATTTACTGTTGTTCAGTAACCAGGACACAGCTGGGTCTCGGGTCACTAGGCAAGGCTGTCACGACATGCAGACAACTGCAGCACTACAGCTTAAAGCCAGAGTCCAAGGGAAGGTGGCAACAGGCAAGGCAGAAAGGAGAAAATCAAGCTGCCATCTTAACTGTGATTTCAGTGATTCATAGGAGTCATTTTTGTCAATTCTCTGGTTAATGACTTAGCAGCACTGGCAAAAGGTCAAATCACAAATGGGTAAGAGCATTTCTCCAAAGCAATCACTTATTTTTCTATTTCCAGCTCTCCATTTCAACTTGAAGAGCAGCACTAAAAAGGAGAGAGAAATCAGCTTTCTGTCTAAAGAAGACTTGTAAGAAACCCCAAGTGCCAAGCATGTTTCCTCTCCACCCTTGTCTCTTTTCATACCAGCCCAGTTCCTTAATCTCCTACAGCTGCCACTTCTTCAGTGGTGAAAAATATTGTAATAGACACTGCTGAATGTTGCAGAAACACTGAAGAACAACTGGAGATCAATTAAACAGCCTTATCCCTTAGCAGCAACACGTTGAAATGCAGGAAAGGCAAGTGATAACCAGCAATGGGTCAATGCAATGCACTAGCTTCATTAAAATCTACCCGTAAAAATAAATCCTGCTGAAGTGCAGCTGATGTTTTATCCTATTTGCATGTGATCTTCATGTAACTGGTGGTAACAAGATGACAGATAAAGGCAATAGGAAAACATGGTACTAATTACACAAACTCCTTGGTTCTAAGTCCTAAGCACATCAAAATATCCACACCATAAGAGATCAGGAGAATTCAAAGAAAGTAAAAGCTTGTCAGCTCCTATGCTTCCCTCCCAGAGGGCAGGAGACAACTGAAGCAGTACTCTGGGATCAGTCCCTCTGGTCCTCTGACCATGCTGCCCCAGAGGAGTCATCTTTCACTTCAAAATCATCTTCAGCCATTCCTCTCCCTTCAGACATGGTTTATTAAAAGACATACTAGAGGACAACTGACATGGACATAGGACAGGAAGAAAGCATGGAGGAACCCAGATATTCTTACCTCTGACAGGTCTGTGGGGACATCTCTAGGGGGGACTCTGAAACAGGCAAAACAGCAGATGGTGACGGCAACAGATAAGGGGCGTCCCCTCATCACTGCCCTCTGCACATTTGACTGAGGCATTTAGTGAGCATCCATCCCAGCCATCCTGAATCCCTCAAGTATTTTGTGTATTGTTGTGGTTTAACCCTAGCCAGCAGCTCAGCCCCACACAGCCGCTCACTCACCCTCACCAGTGCCATGGGGGAGAGAATTGAAAGCATGGACATGAGAAAATGGGAGGGTTGAGATACAAGCAGTTAATAGCAAAAGCTACATGCACAAGCAAAGCAGAACAAGGAATTCATTCACCTCTTCCCGTGGGCAGGCAGGAGTTCAGCCATCTCCAGAAAAGCAGAACTCTATCACACGTAACACAGACTTCAAAGAATGAACGCCATCACTCTGAATCTGTCTCCCCTTTCCTCCTTCTGCCCCCAGCTGTATATGCTGAGCATGAGGCCATATGGTCTGGGATATCCCTGGGGTGAGTCGGGGTCAGCTGCCCCAGCTGTGTCCCCTCCCACTCCTTGTGGCCCCCCAACCCCCTCACTGATAGGGTGGGGTGAGGAGCAGAAAAGGCCGTGGCTCTGTGTGAGCCCTGCTCAGCACTAGCAAAAACATACTGGTGTTATTAGCCTTGTTTCCATACAAACCCAAAACACAGCCCAATACGAGTTAGTGTGCAGAAAACTGTGTTTTGCTGAGACAAAGGCACTTGCTTTTTAAAACAAACAGCACTGAAACGGTTTCCTTTTTCAAAACCATCTCAGCTGTTTAAAACCATTCTAATATACTGATGTTCACTCTATTAGAGGTGTCCTAGGAAGGGCTGGGACCTGAAATAGGATTACATCTGTAATGAGGTGAGATAACACACTGTACCTGAGAGTTTTTGACCATGGTGGGGTTAATTTCAATCCAGGACAGAATTTCCCAGACTTACATTCCTACACGACCTTTTCCAGTTTCCAAGAAAACTATTCTCTTTCATGCTGCCTTTTTTTATTATTATTAACTGAACAAACTTGAGTGATTGGGACATACAATATGACAAGAAAATAAAGACAGTTTGAGATGAGCATTTTTCATTCGCACTGCTCTATTGGATTACACTAAGACTGTTGACCTTATTAAGATTCAGGTTAACAGCCCACTTCAGAAATATCTACATGTGCACCTGAGTGTTAAACTAAATGCTTGGAAGACATATTAAATCAAATAAAGATTGATAGCTTGTTGTTTCTGTCCTACAAGTCATTCAAGCACTGCTTCCTTCTGCATATACATGAAATAAAGAAAACTGACAAGGGTGTTTCTCATGGCTGCTCTCCCTTCAAAGCACACCTGTCTCTACACAGGTACCTTTGTTACAAGGCCACCTTTTTACTCTTTGCTTACACAAATCTAGCACAATGCACTGTGGCAATGTGTGTTGTGCATTATCTACTGCAAACCAAAAGCAGATGTGGGCTTGAATTCAGTCGTTCCTACTTGCAGAGGTTATAACCCTCAGATCAGCCCCACCACTTGCCCTAGGAATCAAGTTTGAAAGAAGAGACAGGACCTGAGAGGCAAAAGCTCTGAACTACATACCTTTCAAGGACAATCTGGATTTATTTTTGTTAACTTACTCAGTCACAGCCCACTTAGATAGCCAGTGCACATATGAGATCCCCCAGAAATCCCTTCCCACCATGCCACCTAGGATGCAGCTTCATGAAAGGAGCCCAAAGAACTACCTCTCCACCTCTGTTTGCCCCTGGTGAACCAGGAGCAATGACGGAAAGTAGGATTTACCAAGACAGACATGCATTTTACTACATCAGTAGTCAAAATTTTGCCTAAACCTCCACTCAAAGCTTCCTCCTTAACCCAGACATATCCTGCAGGTAGGGACCACCACCATTTCTGTTTCTCCTTCTCAACATCCTCAGCAGTAGAAACAGACTCAGGACAATAAAAGTGTTGCCTTAATTCAGGTTGTCTTCCCAGATCTCCCATGACTAATGATTTCATTTCCTGATTACAAGAGGAAAGAAGATATTCATTCCAGCTGAATCAGACACTGCAAAGGTCCTCAGAAAATCATCTAAGTGATCCCACCAAGACAGGGAAGCACAGGATCCTAACCTGGCACATGTTCATGTAGCTTGTTCTTGACAACTCTGCTGATGACTGTTTATAACCTTCCCAGATCATTTATCAATGCATTCCTCCCTTTCTAGTTAAATTGCTCTTTCTTCAACCACTGTAAAAATTAACCCCACCCAAGCTGAGGTGCTCATGCACAACACCATGACCTGATGACTGCTGGCTTCTGACATACCACTTTGCCCTCATTCACTCCATAAGTTTTTTCAATGCCATACTATGGCAGCCTCATTCTCCATCTAACTCTTAGTTGACAGATCCTTTTTTCCATCATGTTGTATCAAAAGCATAACATATTTTGTTTCCCTTTTTTAAGCTCTTCTTTGCCTGTTCTGCTTCTCTCATACTGTCTCTTAGACACAGAGTTTGCAGTAAAACTTTTTAAATCCTACATTAACCTCTCCTTGCAAGCCTCCTGTGCCCCAAAGCAGAAGGATTGTTCTGGCAGGAAGCTCGTGGCTGGTGTTGATTCAGTAGCATCCCTCTTGCTTTGCACCCTCCTTTTGCTGCACCAACCTGCCCTGTCTCATCTTAAAGCAGGCATTAGGGTCACAATACAATTGCTGTGCTTAACAAGCCTCCTCCAGGCCCCAGTAATGGTCTGAACTATGCTCACTTCAAGCCTCTGGGACACATGTGGCAATTAGATTTCACATGTGCCTCTACATTAAGCAATTAAGCTAAATTTTTCCATGGCTAAAAGCACACACATGAACAAGACCAGAAGGTAAGGAGCAGGAACTTGTTATGCAGCAGTCACTTGAGTCTGAGCCCTTGCTCTTGGCCAAAAGAGGTCTCAAGCTCTTTCTCCCCTGCAGCACCTTATGAATGGGGTCCAGCTGCCTTCAAGCAACTGTAACTATAAGTACTCTCCAGAGGAGCAGATTTCCTCTGACAAAGTATTTCTGTGTTCCTCTATATTACATTCTTATCCATGAATAAATGCAGCAGACTTATCTCTGTTACTCTGTGTTTGCTTTAATAACTAGCATGAAGCCTGTATTTATTACCCAAATCCTGTTTCTAAATCTCACTCCTAGATAAAGCAGTAATGACATGGCTGCTCTCCTCAGATTGCCCCACAGCTTTTCTTTCTTTCATAAGGAAAAAACCTACCTCTACCCTGCCCCAACGGAGCTGTTGCCGTTCTGCCGTCTGATGTTGCTGCCAGAAACATCCTGCGTTGTCCCAGGTTGCCATCCTTCCTGGGAAATCAACACAAAGATCACAGTGACTTCCCAAAGCAGATGCACAAAGTGCATGTCTCCATTTACTCAAAGACTGGAAAAGACTGTGGTTATCTCCCCAAAAGTGGCAAAGCCGTATCTGGAGTCTCATTGAGAGACACTCTGCAGTAGCAGAGAGCAGTCTCTCAGTACGTATGGGAGAGTCTCATTAAGAGAGCTGCTCAGGTTCACATATGCTCTGAGTGTCTTAAGTAGAGTAGAGTCTGGTAATCACAACAGAAAAAGCTCAAGATTTTCCTTTTCTGGTAAACTACTTGGCTCAGGGAGCGATGCTCTCCCAGTGCTGCTCCTGCACTTCCTTCCAAACCCCAGAAGAGCAGTGCTACAAGCAAGAGAGACGTTTTGCTCAAGGAAAGATGTAGGAAAGTTGTTGAGATGAGGAAAAGAAGCTCAGAAAGCAAAAATACATTAAAAAGGAGAGCAGCCAGGAGGTTACCAACAGGTACAAGCTCAAATGGCTTTTAAAGCTGTTAAAAATTGTCCTCTCCTGGCTCTAGTGAGATCAGCAGAGATCAGTTCCCAGTTGCTCACCAGGTAACTTCTTCTTCCTCAGCAAGCAGAGCAGTCTGAGGGAAGGTAAAAATCTGCTTCAAACAACAACCACCTGGTTCTGTCAGACCAGGGGACCTGGTCAACCTTGGCAGGATCACACAGAACACCTTGGCAAGAGCACGCAGCCAATGGAGCAGCAGAGCTGTCCCCAGCACCCATCCGCCCTCAGCCACGGGCTGCTGTAGCAGCTGATGGGTGAACACCTCACAGGGAGCTGCATCAGGAGATCCAGCCAACAATCCCAGCTGGCCCAGGGGCAGCATCTTACCAGGTCCCCAGCACCACACTCAGCTGGTCAGTCACCTCCTGTGAATGTCACCCTGCACTCAACCCCATCTCTTACCCCCTTTGAAGTTGCCTGCTCCCTCCAATCCTCCAGCGTAAGAGCTCATATAATCAGTCCCTGAACCTGGTTTAGTCAAGTGATCTGAATTAGCTTGAAAAAAAAGAAAAAAAAATTGTTCTGTCTTGGTTCAGGTTTTATTTTTTACCCCCCTAACCCACTAATTTTGACCATCCAAAGCTTCTGGACAATCATACATGACATGAGATGGGACAGCTGGGAACCTCTGGAAGGAGATCAGGGATGTAAATGGAGCCTAATAACAACTGGAAGCATGTCAGGCTCCCACAGAGCAGAAGTCTCAGAGCCACAGGGGTCTCAGATGCAACACTCCAAAGCAGTTGTGTTGTGTTGGAAGTTGTTAATTAAACACAGTTTATTTTGGCTTTCAGTGATTCACACAGATTTAAAGCCAGGCTGGTTAAAGCAGTCATTTTGCAAGAGCTGTGCCATCCATGTAGCTGCCTTTAATTACAAGCAACACCAAAGAAGCTCTTTTCCACTATCAGTTTTCTCATCAGTGTTACTTGGGGCAACACTCTTTAATGAAATACAACTGCATTTTGAAAAAGAGCTTTTGTGGGAATTTTTAGACCAAATACCTGCATGCTTCTAGAAGCCCAGCTTGGTACCAATTAAAAAACAGGGCAGTGTGACCTAGAGAATTCAAGGAAATGTCATCACCTACTGTGAGCTCCTGGCCAGCAGCTCCGTTTGCTAAAATTAGAGGAGCAAGAATCTTTGTTTTTAAACATGCCAGATTATTATCTTTAAGTAAATGCTCAAATGTTTCAACCTAGTCCATACTACATCAGGAAAACCTAACAATTTTTGCATAGGTTGCTCTGACAAAACCTGGCATGTGCTGAATTTTCTGGATAAGGTATTTTGTTTAATAAGTGATGGAAACAATTTTTAAGAGGTCAAACCCTAGGACCTGCAAGTTGAAAACTTTACTGAAATCAGGTCACACTCTATATGGACAGAAACTTGTAGTCTGCATTCTCACAGTAGCTGCTACCTGTTTTGTGCCAAGAACACAACAGGCATTGTCTGAGACAAGAAAAAAGACAATTTCTGCCATAAGAACACCTAAAAGCCAATAGACAATGTGAACTGGAGGCCTTTGGGTGTTCATCTTTGTGCATTCTTTTTTATATATTAATACTACAGTCCATTAAAAAATAAACTGAAGTCTTTGAAAGGGAGAGGAAATCAAAATTTCATTACTTGATGGTGAACATAGTGGTGATGCTGGGTTGATAGTTGGACTTGATGATCTTAAAGGTCTTTTTCAACTTTAAGGATTCTGTGATTTTGTGATCTCTTGGATAGTTTTGCATCAGCCCAGATAAATCTTCAAACCAGAAGTCATTGTACAGCAAATCCCTGCAGGCTATGAAGGCACCCAGTATCTCCTCCAAGCTCCCGTGATCCTGCAGGAGAGCAACCAGCTGCCTTCAGCAGTGTGCCCACAGACATTACACATCACATCTCACTTGCAGTACTCTTTAGATTTTAATGGGGAACTAGTTCTTCTCTAAGATGATCTAGAAACCACATGCAAAGAACAGAACTGCCTCAGAATCTAGATGATGTAACTTTTATTTATATATATATATAACCATTACTTTTATCCCTATTGAATCCAGACAGACTTTTTGGTGAAGGATATAAAACCCTGGAGTTCATTTATTCAGCCAGCATCCCCCTACTTGTGAGTCTTTCTCTCATACTGCAAAGTCTTCTGCAAAGGGCATCACTCCCTGGCACAGCTTTCATCTCCATGGACAGCTACACAAAGAGACACAGGGACCATTTATAGGTCTCATCCTACCAAATGACTGATTGTTGTGTTGTAAGCAAAATTCAATTAGGAGAGCCTGCAAGATCAGCCTCTGTGCTTGTTAGCATCCAGCACAGGGCAGCTGGTTTGGCTGCCTATTGACTGAGCAATCGACAGACAATCGCTGCATCCAGCCACAGAAACATCCAAGGAGTGCAGTTCAGGAATGGGGGAGGTATCCAAGTAAAATCAGCCTGAAGGGACTTGATCTACAAGACAATTATAAGTTTCCAAGTTTGCCAACAAAACTTCAGCATTACCCTTATAAGAAATCTTTCATACATGACATTTTGCTTGCCTGCCTCTAACAATAAACAGCTTAACCATTAATTTTGCTGCTCCCACAAGTGTAAACTCTGCAGATCCAGATCTGGCTTCTATGATTGTGTCTAAGTAAAGAGCTCCTGAGTCAAACCATCTACACTGAAATGTCCATGAGAGGCCTCAGAAGTACCCTACACGAGTTACCACGAAACCTCATGGACTTATGCATATCCCTGGTCCTCTGCTCCTCAAATCATCAGCTCTCTCCCCAAAAGTTTCTCAGTTTTCAAGGGAGGGGCCTAATAATCAAATGCTCTTCCAGAAGAGGATTTACTGGAGGTGTCTAAGGAAGGTGAATGACCTGAAGTTATGTCCCCTGTTGTCTTCCCACCATGTGCACACATTTAAACTAAATTGGATTTTTAGATAGACTGGAGTTGGGTAATTTCCTTCAAAGTACTTAGGACCTGTCACAACTCCTAAATGACTTACCATCATATAAGTCTCAGGAGAGCCTGGGAACAGACATAACGCAGAGGGGAACTCTGTGGTCAGTGAAACAGCAGAGTTCAGGACAAGACTTTTAAATGTTTCCCCTCTAAGCTCCAACAAACTTTCCCCAGGCTGAACGCATACCCAGGTCAGTGACCTGGCATGTCCAGGGCTGATAAAGGCAAGATTATTCAGCATGGAGGTTTAATAGACACAGTCCTTACACCACCACCCCAGCTATTCCACAGAGGCTTTTATCAAAGTCACCAAGATCTGACACAGCTCAGATGCACAAGTGTGCTGGAAATCTTGGTGCCACATTGCCAGATAATTTCAAAACAAATAATTATTGAAATGGTCCCAAACCAGTTTGTGACTATTGTGAAAGGACTAATGGGTTACAGTGAGAGGGGTAAAAACTTCCTGGAGTCTTCTCCAGGATCAGGGTTTGCTGCTCCCAGTCCTTAGTGTCAGGAGCCAGCAAATTAAGACTTGAGCCATTATAAAAATTTGCATTGTGTCAGAAGCGTTTGGTACCCTGAAGATGATGTACTCAGCACCGTCTGACAGTCAGCACTAAATGATGGCAGTGATGTCCAGTGGGACCAGAGTCTGGACACAGCATAAGATACAGAGGCACCACCAAGAAGTCACCTTGATGCTGGCCACTTTGGAGTACTGCATTTTAGCCAGCAAATGCAACGTTTCCTTGGCACTCGCAAAAGACAATCAGAGCAGGAGAAGTTACCAGTCTACACAAGCACTGTCCAACCACTGCAACTAAATACATTATAGCTTCACTTTGGACTGACACTGCGTGGCTACTTTATTTAGAAAACAAAAAGTTTTATCTGTTTACAAAGTCTTGCAGGTTCCAAATAGTTAAGCAATTGTCATTGTTTTCATTTTCTGTAAGGGGAAACTGAGAAATGATTCCCAGTCACAGAGGGGCTGGATAAGCAATGACATACACAAATCACAAATCCACGTCCACAGCAATAAGTTTATCCTCCTCTAGCTTCTGACCTGCCTAACAAAACCAAATAAAAATCATCTGCTCACGCTTGTCTACAGATAAGGGAGTTATTTACCGACTAAACTTCTCCATGAACAATATTTCAAGCACTTGTTCCTCTCCATCTGCTTTGCTGTTTTATCGAGTGTGATGAACATGCGAGGTTGCTTCCTCAATTTTTTGTTCATTTCCTTCTTATAATTAACCACATTAGCTTTTTACAGCAGCATGAGAAACACCTCACTCCCTGTTAAACTGCCAGTAGATTCAACAACAATTCATTATATCCTGCTGGACTTACACCATCTCTAAGAAAGATGATCTGGGTAAACACCTTTCTCTGATACCCTCTGTTACAGCTTAACTTTTGGGGAGGGGTCAAAGATATAAGATGAAAATACACAGCATCTTCCATCTATCAGAAAAAAAAAACCAGAAAGAATACAATCAGCAAACACAAAGTACTTCTCTGCAGGTCGATAGTCAGTAAAACAATCTGCAAAGAGTCCCTGACCTTAACTGAACAACCTCTGAAATGATGCACGATCCCACGATCTGCCATTTGACCAGAGCACAACCACTACCCCAAAAACGTCCTCACTAGCAACCACAACCAGAATTGGATTTGAACTCAGAGACAAGGAACTAGACCTTATTGATCTTCTTACCTGGAATTCAATGACAATGGGGAGGCCAGAAACGGATTCATCGGCTGAGTTTAAACGTCTCCTGTCTGGTGATTTCCAGGCAATGTCTCTTTCAGAAAGCCAACCTACTACTTTTCATTTGGTGTCTGGCTTTGCAGCTTCCTTTAGAGAGCTTCACATGAATGATAAACTTGTAAATATAAAATGAAATTTGAATCATTACTGTTCCAATTACTGAAATAACCTGCATTTGTTAGAATTTTATTATTTAACTTGTGCTCATTAATAGTATCTAAATGTCAAGAAAGCATCTTTGTGTCTGTGCATTCATCCTACTGTCCAAATTTATTCACCCAGCAAAGGTCAGGAATTTGCTGAATTACAAATGCAATTGTTTAGAGCAACTTAGTACAACTTAGTGAAAGTTGCATGCAATTTGTTCAACCCAGCATCCTGAAGCTCCCATGGAAAAATTATTATGCCAGATGTATTAAGTGCAAATTGCATTAGAAATTAATTTATAATTAAAACTGCTATTTCTGTGCCTCCTGCCAGACCCCACTTTCTGCTGAACAGACACATCACTCCAGCCCTTGCTGTTTCTGTATCTGTTTTAATCTTTGTAGCAGTTAAGTCTCTCCACACTCCTGGGAAATGCATGTGCTCAAGAAACTGAGGCAGGAGTTACGCAGTGTTTCATAGAATGGTCTGGGTTGGAAGGGGACTTAAAAATCTTCTAGTCCCAATCCCCCTGCTGTGGGCGGGGACTGCTCCCCCTAGACCAGGTTGCTCAGAACCCCATCCAGCCTGGCCTAGAATACTTCCAGGAATGGGGCCTCCACTACTTCTTTGTTCCAGTTCCAGTGCCTCACCATCTGCACAATAAAGAATTTCTTCCTTCATAATATCTAATCTAACTCTGAAATGATGGGAGCAGGAGCAAAGAAGCTGCCACTTCTCCACTGGCTTTTTCTTTCCCTCTCCCCAGGACTGAGCTAAACACAGTGACCTCAAAAGCAAATGTGGCCAGCCTGGACTTGCTCCATAGGCTCTGCTTGACTTGTTCCAGGGATGATCTAGGAGACACCAGTGATTTGATCTTCTCCACTAAATGCCTGGAGACACTGAAGAAGGAGCCACCAAGGACACCCAGCTCCTTGCACTGATCAGTGCCCATCTCCTCGGGTGCTTCTACCGCTGCCCACTCCTGCAGGAGACATCCCCACCTGCCTTAGCGCCTGCCCCAGAATAGAGAGGCCCCAGCCAGCACAGTTTCATCTCTGAACCCCTCCCAGCACCTTGTCTGCACCTCACGCTGCTGGCACTGGAACCGCAGTCCCTGGGCCAGCCCGTACCCTGCGCAGGGGACACCGGGCGTGCAGCCTGTACCCTTCCCTTCCCCCGCAGGCTTATGTGGCAAACAGCTCCTTGTGGGCTGTGGCAACCCATACCACGGCATCAGCACACGTCAAACATTCCATAAAACCTAGGCAGCATCTGCCAAGGGAGAAGAGCAGGGAAGTATGGCATGTGCCTTAAAGGATTGCATCACTGGGAAGACACCTCTGATGCTGGGCTCAGCTCCACAGTGGTACAGACATTTCTTACCACAAGAAAATCAAGCACAGACACAGGAGTCCACAAAGCCAGTGCTTCTCCCTCTGATGTGATACACAGCACAAACATCCCTTCACTTACCTCCCCCACCAGAGCAGACCCACAGGACAGCTCTGGTTCCAGCATCACTACCTCACAGTAGCACCTCACCAGGGATCTTGCTGGGCCAGGACTCAGGTATAAGCTTTCCTTGTGAATTTCCAGTTTAAAGCAAGGTTATGATACCCTTCGTTAAAAGGGCAATAGAAGTACAACTTAATTACCCAGCATTACAACACAGGTCTTCTGAGAGAGAGAGACTGCAAGAGGAAATTGGCACTGTTCTGATGGAATATTCCATGTGGCTAACAACAATTTCATGCAGCCTCAGAGAAGACAGGCAGTTATCTAGATCTGTTGAAAGGTAAGAGTGACATGAAAAGTGTTATTCTTTCTTTACATGAAGTACAACCATGTATTTTCAGGCTATATAGCTTATATTTTTAGATGAGAAGAAAGCAAAACAAGAAGAAAAACATCAAGCTGAAAATAAATTGGGTGCAATTCAAAAGGACAGTGGAAAAATACAGGATGACAAAGAGATGGTAAAGCAGCAACTTAATAAAAAAGGATCAGGGCATCACCACTAGTCACAAGCAAGCAGTGTCCTGCAAGCACTGTGTGCCTCCACACCACGCAGAATGAACAAACACCCTGCAGCACGTGGGAGGGCTGGAGGCAAGTACCACTCAGGAATCAACAGCTCTAAGATCTCAACAGGAAACCTAAATGTACCCTTGGACATGTGTTTCAGAAGACACACCCAGGAGACCCAACAGGCATCACCAGTGACCAGGAATGTACGGCCTTAAAGGAAAGGTTGGACTAAGTGGTGGTGAGGCAGGTAAGGAGGCAAAAGGCTGAGGAGAGACTTGATACTTCCTTTTAAAGACAGGAAAAGCAGCTACCAAGCAGAGAAGATTAATTGTCCTCTCTGTCAGGATAACCAAAAGGTTTAAATCAGGAGACTTAAGAGTAGATAAGAGAAAGGATTTTTAACCATGAGGATAGCGAAGATCCAGAGCAGGTTACCTGGGGGTAAGGTGTAAGGCCTTTGTTTGGTGCGTGTAAGTAAAGGTAAAGTAATTCAGGCAGAATCCACCCTGTCTGGGGACAAGGGATGGCCTCTTGACTTTTACAGGTAAACAAACCCCTGCCTTTTGAATCACCCTCTCCTTTAGGACATCTAATCCCCTACTCCCCCACCTAAAGACATCTGAAGACATCTAATCCCACATCTAAAGACAGAGCAGCTCTCATCATGCTCCAAAATGTACTCAGGATCACGTGAGGGTCGGATTTGCCCTCCCGACAGGAACTGAGGCAGACAGTTGACCCAAACTGAGGCACATCCAAGGGACCTGGAAGAGATGCTCCTTTTGTCTGTTGGGCTGCAGGTTGGTAAGAAGAGCCACTGGCTGGCTCCTCACCACCAGCAGTGACCAAACCAACCCGACCTCACAAGCACACTCACTCACTTATTAATTGGGAAAATAAACCACCTGAAGAAGGAACATGAGCAGAAAGAAGCCCGCTGCACCAGAGGGGAAGCTCGGCTTGGCTAAGAGCCTTCACAGCAGCACGTGAGGCTTTGAGCTGTGGAGGTCGCAGAGGGTGGGAAGCAGGCAGTCTCCATGGGAGGCCACAGATACTCGTGCTATGCTTCGGCCACAAACTCTTTTTTCTCATTGGACACACACACAAAAAATCTTAAATATCTAACAGCTCCTGTCAATATTAATTCTCCCCCAAGTGGCTTGCTATTCACAGCAGGATAACTAAAGCAACACTCATTACTTTAATTAGTGAAGGAGACAAAAAAATACAACCCGAGCTTGCAAAACAGCCGCTTTTACTTTCTTTGAAATGTCTACCACAAACCCATAGCAAAAATGCTTAACTTCTGCCCATAAAATTTGTAAGTACTCTTCTGCATATGCTGTCTACAGAGCACAATTTCTTCTCTGCTGAGGACAGTTGCACCACAGCAGAAAATGCACTTCTAAATTTTCTCAGGACAGATATATCCAGAAAGACATTTTATAACTGGTACTATGAATCCCAATGCTACAGTAAAGCAAGTGATAGAGATGCAATGTCTCCAAAGAGACCAAGAACCAGAAAGCCAACATGTTTCTTCAGCACCCTGCTGTAGTGGTAGTTTGTGCCTGGACTAAATTCCAAATCACGTCTTAGCACACAGAAAATAGGCTTTCATGGGCTTTTTCTTTGCAGTCATTCAACACCCCCTTGCCAGCAATGAAAATTGGTCACCTGCTTTAACCCCCTTCTGTGATGAGTCTAGCTCCAAAAAGGAAAGCAGGAGGCAGGCGTGGTGGATTACGCAGTGAGACCCTGGGAGCACATCTGTCTGAGCAAGGTTCTGCCACAGCAGTGAAAGACACAATTACGCTCATCATTTTTTAATTAGGAAATGACGTGTGATTTACAAGCCTTAGTGCAATGTGGTATTTGAACAGCGAGGAGTGACATTTCCAAACAGCATTACAGGAGCTTTCTCTTCCCCTGCCCCATCTCCACAGACATTTAAGAAAGTCATTCAGACAAAGAGCAAAAGTCCTTTGTCTGGGTTTCAATAGAAACTAGTGGAGTCCTGTATGTGCTCTTTTCATTCTTTTTTCCATCTTTTTCAAGCCTCTTTTTCTTTAATACGACCCAGTTTCTCCCCTGCAGTCAGCAGTGACAACTGTGAGTGTACCTGTCTGAAGTCCAGCATACATAACCAGGATCTGAGTTCCCCTTGAAAGAAAGTTCATCAAGTCTGGAAGAGGAGACTTATGCACCCAACAGCCCAGCCATGTCAGAGACCTTATCTGCTGAAGGACTGTGGCTAGCATGGACCCACCATCACCACTGGCAGCATGATCCTGCAGCCTGCTCCTCCAGCCACATGCAGCACTCACTGCAGGTCAGATCCACATCCAACATGTGAGGTCAAGATATACAGCCTGTGAGTGAAAAAGCTCAGAGAAGTTGTGTGGAAAGAGGTCACTCTCAGCACACAAGGCTTGGTGGGTCTAAGAAGAAGGATGCTTTGCTCATGTCTCCTGCTGCTTCAAAACCCACAGCACTTCAGTTGCAAACCTTACAGACAAGTATCTGACCACCTGGTGTGTTCCCCAACCACAGCTGCAACAAGGAGATATGCCTGCTCTCCCCAACTCTGATAAAACTTTTTATTTAAGTCTTCATCAACCATGGAAAGCCAAGAAGAAGGTCATGGCATCTTTAGAAACTCATGGTCCCAACACCCAACCAGGCTTTGGGGGATCACAGCTCTGAGGTACACTCATCCCAGCTCAGAGGTCTGTGCAGTGCACGTTCAGCACTGGTGATGGGAACTCTGAGAGCAGCCCAGAGCACACAAAACTAAAGCTATGGAATGATACCTGTCTGTTAGGGACGTAGCTGTGACCTGCCACTTCATATAGAGCTGTTACCACAAAAGGGAATTCCCCACATGCAGGCAAGGCCTAAGCATAATGCAGCATCTCCAGAGGAAACATCTGCTCACTGGTACACATAGGCAGAAGTGTTTTAAGATAGACAGTGAGAAAGAGTAATAGAAGCCACCAAAACCACAGGTGAAAACCTCACTAGCAAGAACAGCATGGTCTCAAAAACAAGAGGGCTGAAATATTAGTACTGCCCTTGCCTGCTGAGAGAAATTCAGCAGGAGAAAGGTGGCAGACAGTACTTTAGACTCAGAGGCATGAGTCAAAGTGTGACTTTAGATTGATAGTAGAGATGGTGTTCCATCAGCAGTCACAAGTGGATACAGCCAACCTACGAATCCAGAGACATTCTAAATGCACCACACCATTACACATAAAACCTCAGGGGTCTGAACAGACTAGCAAGAGCTTGGCCACCAGTTTCAGGTGGAATGCAATCATTCCCTTTGGCACACCACCTCCATGTGAAGAGGTGAGAGTGATGTGTGGACACAAACCATGCTATCCTTGATTGCAACCTGAGCAATGCCCCAGGTCATCACAAAGCCTCAGTGAATTTAACAAGCCCTGGAGCATTACGTAGGGAAGCGAGCACCCAAAGGGAAAATACCCAACAATCTACCTACTAGAGGGAAAAGCAATCTTTAAGAGGCAGATGTTAATATGGGAACTGCATTTCTAGAAACCGTACTCACAACATAGTCACCTGTTGTGTTTTAAAAAAAGAAATTTCATACTGTTAAGGCTTTATCAGACTGCTCGCAGATGAAATAACTGCTAAACCTTACATATTTAAAACCAGATTTTTTTTCTAGCTACATATTTCCATAATGACCAAAATATCCCACCTGGGGATTTGATCTTATCTTGAAGATGACTTGGATAATCTGAATTAAATTACACCTGCAAGACAATTTAAGAATACTGCCTGTGGACTGCAAGCACTTAAATATCATTAAATGATGATACAGCAGTAAATTATGCCATCCTTGGAACTTGCAGCTCCCAGGTTCAGACTCAGAATCCAAGCCTGTGTAATTTAAATCTTGCCTCTCCCTAAACTGAATAAAACATGACCTGTGTTTGTTTATATTCTCCATATTTCATTCACTGTAGCTCTCTTCCATGGAAGTCTCAAAGACAAGCTCTAAAGTATAGAGGACAATAATGAGATACTTTGTGTTCCACTGTGACTTATCTTACACCATTTTAATTCATTTCACTGTTAATTTCATTACAAAAGAACTCCAGAACAACATAGTATTTTCAGTAATTCCTCAGTTTTGTTTGGGTTTATCCATTACTCCTCCTAATTCCAGGTGCTTCTGTTCATTTCAATAACAACAACAGATTTGGGACAGTCCTATAATTCACCTTTCACACAACCATTAACGTTGAAGGAGATCTTCAAGATCATCCAGTCCCAACCATCAGTGCAGCACCACCACACTGATGCCTAAACCATATTCCCAAGTGCCACATGCAGATGCCTCTTGAACACTTCCAGAGATGGTCACTCCACCACCCCCCTGAGCAACTTATTCCAATGCCTGACCACTCTTTCAATGAAAAAATAATTTCTAATACCTAACCTGAACCTTCTCCAGTGCAACTTGATGCCATTTCTTCTTGTCCAGTCTCTTGAGACATGGCAGAAGACACCAATCCCCACCTCACTACAACCTCCTTTCAGAGCTGGAGGGAGCAATGAGGTCCTCACTAAGCTTACTCTTCTCCAGGCTAAACAGCCTCTGTGCCCTCAGCTGCTCCTTGTAAGAGATGTTTTCTAGACCCTTCAGCAAATTCATTTCCCTTCTCTGGACCAGCTCCAGACCTCAACGTCCTTTTTGAAGTGAGGGGCTCAGAACTGGACACAGCACTCAACGTGCGGCCTCACCAGTGCAGAACAATCTCTTCCCTAGTCCTGCTGGCCATAATTTTCTTGATACAGGCTTTTGTTTTCTCTCCCACCATGATATCAGATGAGTTTTGCAAGGGAGTCTTCTGCTGGGGTGAGGAAGAAGCAGGACGAGCAGCGAGCCTCAGGAGCAAGAGAGACGGGAAAAGTTCATGTCATGTAAATGTTTCCTGTCCTATTTGAGCATGGCTTTGCAAATGTAACATCACTAGTGAGATAAGGAAGCACTAACTGAACACAGGCAGAAGGCTCCAAATAAGACAGGCACTGGGCAAGAGAACACACACCTTAAATACTGCCCCCATTTCCCAGCCAGAAGTGAGGGAAGAAGTCTCTTCCACAGCACTAGGTGAAAGCTGTATTAGGAACATGGGTGAGTGTGGTCCAATTCCTTCAGCTGCCTCAGAGACTCAGGCTGGCATCTGATTTTGGTTGTTTACATTAACCCCAGGCTCCAGAGTCCCTCAGGGCTGGGCTCATTCTGTCATTTCCCAGGTGAGAATGGATGATCCCCATCAGGCTTGTAATTCACAATGAGAACAGGCTTCCCTCCCCACACAAGACTTCTGCTTCCAGGTAGCCAAGCCACAAAATACACATTGCATGTCTTAGGAAGCCGGAGAGCTGGAAAGAGTGGGACACCTGCTCCTGAAGGCCACAGCACTCAGTTGCTAGAAGCAGCTGAGCAAAGCCAGGCTGCCTTCAAGGATTCTGCAGCTTCAGCATCAGAAGCCCCAAATCTCCCCACCCATTCAAACCACTCACAAGCTGGCCACCCTCCCCCTGAAGTATGGAGGCACATCCAGAGGCTCTCCATGGCCCAGCAAACACCTGGCTATGGAACATAAGAGGGAAAAAGTTTGACAGGCAAAGGACAGTTCCTGTGGAGTACATCACTTGAACCCCACCATGAGAGCTGGCAGGGGGACCAAAAAGGGGACACCTCATGTGGGGACCAGCTGCTCACTGCTGTTGCAACCAGCACTGCAAGCTTAGAGGAAATCTGGCTGCTAAGAGGATTGGATACCCTGGGATTTTACTCTCAAGTTGAGGGACAGCTCCAGCTGGGGTTAGCCACTGGCTGCTTTAGAGCAGGTGGATAAAACATGGGTGGTAGGGAATCAGTTCTAGCCCCTTTTGCTGATTGCAAACAGCTTTTTCAGCAGGCTGAACTAAACACAAGGGGTTTTCCCCTCTAACAGGGCACTCAAGAGTTGCCAAGCAGCCATAGCAGAGCACATCCAGGTGCAGATTGTTCCTTCAGTCTACAAGGGAAGAATATTTGTTTTGCAAGACAGGAGAGATGTGCTCAGATGGTTTTCACTCCCACCCTAGGGAAGGCTGTGCATCACCATTCTGTTTCTCCACAGATTTAATCATCTGCTTCATCTCTTCACCTTGCAAAAAGCTGCTGCAAGGAGCAGCCTGGTAATAAATTTGCTGCATCTTATATTTTAGATCCTCAACACAATCAGCAAGCTGCTTTCCCTCCACACATTAGGCTGCCCAGAACAATGTTTCCCAAACAGGCCAGGCTTGACCTGAAATACTCTTTGGAAGATGCTATCCCACAGCCCCAGGCAAGCCTGAGCATGTCTGCACACATGGAGCTTGCTAATGAATGGTGCCCAGTTGCCCCAGATCTAACTCTGGAGTGAGGTGCCAGAGAAAATAAGCCCAGTTTTAGAAGAGGGTGCATCTCTGAGCAGCAGATGGGATCAGACGGGCAGTCTTTGTTCTCACCACTGGTCTTTTCAGCATAAGGAAAAAAATATTACAAGCTTCGGAGTTTTCCCTCCAAGAACCTGTGAAGTTCATTAGCAGCCAATGAGCAGAGGGAATTCTCCATTTGAGGTCTTTTCAGAGAATGAGGCAGCACAACACTGTTAGTGCAGGAAAGCACAGAAGCCACATTTTCTGGGGCTGCAGGCCACTGCTAGACTGCAGGAATGCTTATATGAAGATCCTTTTTAAAGTCTTCACATAAAGGGTCAATAACAATCAGAATACATAAATGTGCACGCATATTAGTAAACACATAAGCTAACATATAAATTGCTTATGCCCATCCATAATACCTACTTTCATCTCATTTGTCTTACATACTCCTCACATCCAGGACATGCTTATGAGGATCCATTCAACAAGTTAATCTTTGATACAGATTAAGCATGACCTAAATTTTAGTCTGCATCTCTCATGTGCTCTCTCAGGACAAAGGTTTTATTCAGAGAGCTCTGGTTCCTATAGGTGGCCTCTGTGCCCACAGGGGCTGCTGCACAGCTCAGGTACCTGCCTGCATGGATGCAGACACAGCTTGAGCATTCACACAAGCTCAGGACTGCCTGCACCCACCTGAGCAGAGATGCTCCCACATCCCTTTCTTCTCCTTTCAACCACATTTTACAGACACAAGCATCAAACAAAACAAAAAGGAAAAACCAAACAAAAAAGTGAAAAAAGCCCCAACATGAACATCACACTGCTTGCATTCTTCATCTTGGCTGCCTTGATGCCACAGCAAGCAGAGCATCAGGGCAAAGCAGGAGGGAGCATGTGCAAAGAGAGACAGAGGGAAAACAGATCACACAAAGAGGAAATAAAAACACAAACCAAAATGTGTAACAGACAAGACAAGCAGCAGAAGAGGCAAATTCAGGAGACAGGCACTCATGAGCTTGACAGGTGAAGCGATGCGAGGAGCCATTGCCTGACTGTGGGTTTCAGCAGGTACTGTGATGTTCTTGTTCCCATCCAAACAGCTGCCCCACGAATGCCTTCTCTGTGCCTATCTGCCTTTGCTGAAACCAGGATGCAGCAGCTCCCAACCCAACAGACAGCCTTTAAAAACTCAGTGATAGCCGGTGAGCCCATGGAGGGCAGCTCTGACAGATGGGCAGGGCTGGATTTGGCTGCAGGGGCTGTGGGCTCCTGCCTGCCGCTCACAGCCCAGCGCATTAGTGTAAGCTGCCCTCCTCGGGTTCACCACTTCAGCAATCACATAATCCTGGAGATTAAGCAGCAAACAGAGTGCCTGCTCAGCAAAGGTCTGAAAAAGGTTGTGTGAGGTACAAAAGAGAGAACCAGAGGAGGACTGGCTTGACCCCAGTGTGATACAAGGGACCAGCAGCTGGGCAGCACTGAGAATCCCATTTACAAAATCCACAAGCCTCAGATGCATCAGGGAGATGATGTGATTCCAGCTGTGTAAAGCTGGAATTCATGTCACCAGATGTAAATGCCAAAACAAGAGTTAATCCCCAAGATTGCCTGTGCCATTCATGAAAAGAAATGAGGCACCTTCCATCCTTCTGGAAGCTGTTGTCTGACACTGGCCAAATAAGCTGCCCTTTCCCCTTCACCAGCTCTAAGGGGGTACTGGGTTTACCAGCCCAGATACAAATTGCTTTGTCATAAGCATGGAAACTTGAATCAAACTAATCGCAGGATATCTCACATGTTCCACTTGCTTTTCATGCTGGCCTAGCACAGGCCTGCTCCATCCTAGCAGCTCATCGCCCAAGATGAATAAATATCCCTTTGACAGTGATATTGAAAAATAATGCATCTTCTGTACCATATCAATGAAGTCTGAGGGCAGTGGCTTTATGTAATAATTAACAACTGCTTGGGGAAATTATTCACTAAGTTTTAAGGGCAACATTATTTGTCATACTTGTCCTAATTAAGATCAACACCAAGGAAATGTGGCTGCCTTGTGGGAAATTACTCTTGCAGACAATACAGGAAGCCTCTTGAAAAGCAAAGGCTTAGTAACAAGTGCCTGATTTTGAGAAAAATCTAGCAGATACGGGGCGGGGGGGGAGGGGGGTGTTGGGGGAGTTCTCTTATGGACTTCCAAGAAAGACCAATCGACCCGTTCAGGAATCTGTACCCAAAGTATCATGCAGAGAGGCTGCACGCACACTGAAACCCCAGCTAACATGCTTCCACACTGACCTGATGCTTCCTCAAATCCCATTCCAAGGCATCAGCACCACAGGCAGAGCTAACAAAAGCAAGCTTTAGCAACCTTTAGCTCTGTGACTAGAGCCACAGCCCTGTAATACAAGACACGGCTAATAATATTTTTTGGACACATGGGTCTGCGCAACACAAATGACACAGTGATTCAGCTTAATTACAAACTTCCTGTTAGAAATATCAAGGTTCCTAGGTTCCTCTGATGGCACTGTCAATTGTTCTTCTGACTCATCCAGTTGTTCCTGTAACCTGGCAAAACAAAACCTTCTTTGACCCTTAAGGTATAAATAATTAAAGAAACCATTATTTTGAAAGAGTACCTGGCAATTCATAGTTGCTAGAACACCATAGTAACAGAGACAGAATTACAGCATTCTTCTTAGGGACAGTGACTTTTATTACAATCTCCACTCCCTGAAAGACAGCCATAAAACACCCATTCATCCCTCATTTGGAAGAGGCACATTAAGTCCCCACCCCTTCATGCTTCCAGCAAGGTCAGACAGATCATCACTAGAGAAGGGTGAAATCAGAAGTCCACACATTCCAGGCCAGTCTTACAAGGTCAGTAGTTCAGCAAGACTTGCTCATTTGACGTGCAGGCTTGAACCTTCCTGCAAGTTAATTCTACCTTAAAGCACAGAGCTAGAGACCCAGCAGGAAAAATTCAGGGGCACTACACCCCTTTCCATCTCAAAGCCTGAACCTTCCACATGAAAACAGGAGCCTCATCCCCAGATCCAGGGGAAAAGATATTCATGGTAAACAGAGAGACAGAAAGACAAGTCAGCCCACAGCAAAACAATTCTGAGCCTCAGCAGAACCTCCAGCACAAAGCAAGAAGCAGCCTCCTCCTTTCCTCCAGAAAACTCTACAGGCTCTCAAAGCAAGAATGGCTTTTTCAAAAAAAGCCATGTTTTAAACTTACCTCTCAGGAGGTCTCGAACATAATTTGGAAAGCCTCAGGACCAAGTGGGTTCCCACAGCACACAACAGAGCATCACCCCAGGCTCCTGTGAGGCATTAAGGCAGCAGTCAGTTAATTAGGGTAGGGTTTGCAAGAGGCTCCCAGCCTTCTCTCACAGACAATACGGAGTGGCAGCATTCACTTCATCAAGGGCAGGATCAAGTTATTTGTGGTTCACAGTAGCCCACTTGTTCCTCTTGAGGTTTTTGTCTCTCTTTGGCATAAACAACTTGAAAAGCCTGTGCAGTTAAGTTCCCAAGTCCTACACAGCTGTGAAACTTCTTTTCCAATCTCCCTTTGGTGAACTCTAAAATGCCACATGGGGCATTAACAATCCCCATAATTAACCCTCACTAGAACGACCTCAAGATCTAGTTTTTTCCATTACTCTGTCTTCTATTTTATTTAAGAACTTGATTTCAGGAGGCACAAAAGGCCTGATTTGCAAAGATGCTGTGATTGAACATGGAGGGGGGAACACAAATGTACAGCTCTTCTGAAAATCACATCTCACACGGTGAAACCAAACACCGAAAAATTACCAGTGAGATCTCTATTTTTAGCTATCCTGTCTCATAATATTCACCGTTCCCAAGCAAACTTTCTGGCAGATATTTAGAGTGAGTCTCACAACCCCATGCTTTGTCAACAAAGCTCAGTGATTACCTAGAGCGGCTGCAGGCACAGCACCTGCAGCACTGCAGACAGCATCGCTTCAGCCCGTTACCATGGCACTTCTAGGTGGATTTTGCCTGTTTGCATGTAGAAGAGGCAAGATAAACCTACTATGTTTTTAATATGTGATAAGCAGGGCACAACTAATCCCCAAATAAAATGGCTTACAGGGCTCATCTAAGCCAGGAGAAAGTGAATTTTCACACCAGGCATTTGTGGCAGCTTTGAACTGCACTTGCTGTTGGAGAGCTTTTCCTGGATGGGTGTTGGTACAAGTCACAGTCACAGCAGATGCTGCTCTGCCCAGGGGTGGTGAGGCTGCAGCAGGAAGAGCTGAGGTTGGGCACCACACTGCAGCCAGCCCCATCCCCTGCCAGCAGCCACAACCCAGCATCTTTGTGCTAGCAGTGTTATGAACACAGGTTCAGTCCTCAAAGCCACCCAGGAAAACACCACAGGGAACCCCTGCACTTGTGCAGTTCAGGAGATGTAACATCTCGGTTTAGAGCACAGCCCATTTAAAATGAAATTTAGATGAACTACCAGCACAGCAATACATGGTTTATTGCTGCAAGTTAGATGCACCCTCCCTTCTACCTGGTTTAAATATCATCTGGTGATTTTGCTCAGCAGCAGAGGGTCTGGCCTAATAAATCCACCTTTAACCCCTCATCCTCAATTCACTATGTGATTGCACCCAAATAATTATTCCTGGACTGGCACTACCTTGAGCTGAGAACCAACCCCAATTAGAGGATCTGTAGGACAGAAAGAAAAGCCCCTCTCTGCTCTCTTCTCACCCCATTAAATCCACCTTTCTGCTTGGACTGCTTTTATCTGCTGAAGGCTTCAGGGAGAGCCATGACCTTGATTCCTGAGGGAAGAAGTTAAGATTAACAGACATTAGGATCTCTTCCTACTGAGGGCACTTGTGGTGGCACCCTAACAAGTCCTTCTCCACAGGAGCTATACGGCTTGTTGCTACGGCCCCAGCACCCCAAAAAGAGCACAGCACCATCCAGAAAGGGCTCCCAGAGAGGTGCATGAAAGAGAGCCCCAGCAGAGGTCTGACATTCACTAAAATACATGACACATCTACTAGAAAACCACTCCCACCCTCAGCTGTCATGTTGCATGGTGAATTAGCACATATGATGCACTTCCATTTAGTCTCATGTCTGTGAGGTTACAGTAAAAGCATCCATGCTGCAGAACAGGCAGCACCCCAAAATACACAGCAGCCTGTACCCCTAGAAGGGGTACAGATTTGATCCCCTGAAGGAACAAGTCTGCTACGAAATCCTGTGCAGAGCAGGATTTGCACGTGTAATCTCTTGCCCTGCACTCAGTAAACAAGCCAGTGTGGCCCATACTCATATTCACACAGGGAGGGAGTGCTCCTGCAGCCCAGCTCTCCCCTCAGGTGTGACAGCCACCTGGCACTTCATAAACAGCCAGTGCCTGGCAGTGTCACCTGAACTGCTGCAGCAGATGTTGCTTTCTTTACCAAGGAGCCCCCCTGGTGACAGCCGCATGTACTGCCTGCAGCAGGGAACATGATACGGCACAAACGACTCCAAAATCAGATTTCTGATTAACTGCTGTGGCAGGGCCCAAATCACAGAGAAGATTTGAGGCAGCAGAGCAATAGTGTGTGTGCAGGCATGAGGAGGGGTGGCAGGTCATGGGAAGACCCACTTGCTGGAGATCTCCAGAACCACATGTGCCAGCTCTAGGGGCACAGCAGCACCCTGTCAAGCAGCCCCTGCCTGCTCATCTGAACACAACCACTGGGACTAGTTGTGTGATGCTTGGTTTTGGAAAGCCCTTTCCTAAATGGCTTTTTCAAACAAAATTACTCCATTGTGGTGAACAACTTTCCTTAAACCACACAAAATTCCCTCCCCTGGGGAACCTGAAAAGCTACAATGAGTGTACAGGCATATTTAAATGTTTCTCAATCTGCTGTTGCATGTGTTATTTGGGGAATATAAGTGGTGAAATCACATCTGCTTCTTTAATATCTACACAGCAATATTTAACATTTTATTTTAAACATTTGTGCTTTAATTAATTTAAATGCAACCCAGCCATCCAACTATTTCATACAAAATGCTAGGGATTTAGTAGCAGTAAATGCAACATCACAGCTAAATAATGGGAAGGTGGAAAAATTAAAAATTTACCATAAAATTAGCCTATTAGCATAGTAAATAGCTTTTCAATTTGACAAAGCATAACCATTTTATGAAAATGTGTATTAAAAATAATCCTGTTAGGCTGCCCAACATTTGCCAGTCTTAATCCACACACTGTAATAAACCCAGATCAGAATAACTTTTCCGAAGTCTGTATATCTTTATTATTTTACTATAGCATTACCAACAGTAACTGCAATAGTTATATCAATAGAATGAGATGCAATTTTCACAAGCAGTAATTGAAACAGCAAAGTTATTGCTAAGCCTCTGACAAACCTAGTGTGTTCTGCCTAAAGTTATTACCAAATCCAATATACGCTTAATATTTCAATTTCTTTTATGAGTGAATTACTTTTAGTCCTCCTTATAGCTGACACTTCATTTAAGTGACATCGCAGAAATTTACAGCCAGAACAGACACTGAACACTTGGCCCAGCCAATACTTGCCTATCTTGAAATGTTGCTTTCTATACACTCCCTACCTCCAACACTGTTTCTTACCTTCACCCAATACCTGCTCAGTGCTCCACAGCTTCCCTGCCAAGCCACGGCTGCCTGCTGAATGTTAACTTTAAAGCAAGGAAATGCAGGGGTTTTGTTATTTCTTTTTTGAGGCTCACCTTGAAAAAAAGCTCAGGAAGAGATAAATCATTCAGTTAAATACCATGAAGAGACAGAGATATGGAAATTCGTCACCATAATCTTTGCAATTTATAGAACCAGGATTAAACTAAAGCAGGTGGCAACTCACGGCTGCTGTTTGTGTCCTGAATCGGAAGAATACATTTCAGTGCCTCCAGAGCTAGGAAGATGGAGATCCATTCTGAAGCACTTAAACATACTGCAAGCTCCTGGATCACATCAAACCAAAATCATTACAGGCAGTGCTACAGCCACCACAAAAAACACCGCTGAAGCCAAATGCTTAATTTTGATTTTGAATCGTATCAGGACTTTGCTGGTTGAGTATTCAGGAGATAAATGCTGACAAAATACTTTCATTTTAATGAGGCAACATCTTCCAGAGAGAAGCAGGGAAGCTTTGGCCAACACCAGTCAGAAAGCAGACTGCTGCAGTCCCTGGCAGTAGAGCAGCCCACAAGGCTGCAGAAGGATGCTGGAAAACAGGCAACACAAGGCTGGTGCTTGCTGTTGCGTGCCATGGATCTACATGAGCTTACAAATGCCTCTGACTTAGAACACTGGGGTGACACCTCAGGAAGCACCTAGGAGTTGGATTCTGACAGCTGACTGAAAGGACAAACAAGGTAGGCAGCTCCCTAAGAGAAGGATAGGAAAAACACTTGGCAATGTGGCTAAAGGTATCAGAAACCACCATCAAAATATGAAATAAAATGCTGTGTAAGTGCTGTGTAAAAGCTCATCTGCCAAAGATGCAGATGACCATGAAGCAGGAATGTGGAATGAACAGAAATGCAGTCCTTCCCTGGTGCTGCACCTTTGGAGCCAGGGATCCAGAGGTACCCTTTCTCCAGGAACATACGCAAGATATACTTAGATTGCAATAACTAATTTGCCTAAATATTAAGTCCATCTGCAAATAAATACCTGCAGGCATCTTCCTCTGGGGCCAAATAGCTCAATCTTCGTATGACTGGCTTCGTTGCCCTACAATTTGTTTGGATGGCACTAAGTCTTAGCTACCTGACAATCCATTTACTGGATCCTTGTTAAAATGAAAATCTAGCAATAAATTAAATTCAACTCTCTGCTAGGTCCAATCCAAGGGGTGCAAGAATGGCCCAAGCCATCCCTGATATCAGTAGCACTTCATAACAGAAGTAGCAGCACCCCCGACCCCAAAAAGAACAGAAACACAGCTCAACATTTTGCAACACTTTTGCAAGCTCAGCAGTCAAGATTTGGACACATAAGAACTGCAAACTCTCCCCTACTTTCAGCTAAGTCCTATAATACTTAGAAAACACAAATTACTTACCAGTGGCAGGTAGCAGAAACTGGCCTGGGATATTTTTTTCCCAGTGTGCATCTCAGAAGCACTTGAGTTTATCCAACACTGGAGTCTTCACCCTTAGGCCAAGAGGAAAACCTCAGCACATGTTCAGCATCAGGCAAAGGCTCCAAAGTGCTGCATGGACAAAGTGGTATCACCTGTGGCACAAACTACATACTGTACAATAACCAGAAGAAAAGCAGGAGTAATTTGGTTATTTGAGAGAATTGCAAGAACATTCCACTAAGGTATTGTTCTCTAGATATTTGAAGTTTAAAAAAAAAAGACTAACAGCTAGTATTCCTTCTTTACCCAACCTGAGGTCCAACAGCTATCTCTAAGAGCAGATGACCAAACACCACCATTTATCTGCTGATTAATGATCTCAGTAAGATCTCATCACTGGGGGCTGAGATATTCTCTAAAGGGATAAAGCTTTCCCCTCATTTCCCTGCAGGCCGAGAAAGCAGCAATACTATCATTATTTCAAAGATCCATTGGGCATAACTTGAAATGTAAAACCAGTGTCTGACACATATTAGACATTTTTTTTATTAGCTTAAACTTTCACCGTTCTTCATATAAGGATTGTTTTACCACAGAAACCAAGACTGTCTGTGGATCATAAGATCTCAGAAACAGTGCCAAGGGATAAATTCATAACAAAAAACTAGCTGTCCATCAGCAAACAGGACACGAGATTTAACTCTCTGTACTCTCAAATCTTTCCTGATGAAAGCTTTTACTTCTCATAGTGCATTATGCACCAAAAGAGAGGTCAGAGTTCCAAGAGGTAATCAGCAGCTTAAAATAAAGCAGCCTGTGGCAGACTGTGAAAAGTAGGCTTGGAATGGGACAACTCCATTCACTCCCCGCTTCCGCCAGGCAAAATTTCCGATCGACTGATGTGGAGGAAGTGGTTGCCCCTTCAGGGATCACACCAGGCTGTAATTGTGCCTTCAGATTCACAGGCTGACTGTGCCCTGTTGCAGGCAGGAGCAGCTACAATTGTTCTCAGACCTCTTCCGGACACAAATTGCTGTTATCACCCCAGGAAATTTGAGAAATCGGGATTTTCTACTTGTTACACTCTGATGTTGCAGTTACTTCCTGAGGACAAGGCTGACATTAGGTTGCTTTTTACTCCTCCACGTTGTCAAGATTTCAATGTTTGACATGTCATGTGAAGTGAAAATGTGTCAGTTAAGAAGTCATGGAAGCCTTCTTACCTGAACCCATGTGTTTGGCTTTTTTAACAAATTACAATAAAAAATGCAACATGAGAAACTACGCTTGAGGTTACTCTTCTCCCATTTTACCTGCTGCTATTAAAAGCCATTAATTTTAACAGCAATAAAGAAACACAGGGGATAGCTACGGATCAGTTATGCATAAATTTACCAGCATTAGAGCATTGCATCATCAAATATATCCAGTTTTACTTGTGCTTCAGTGTTTTTTCCCCTACTAGCCTAATCACTTTCCACTTTTCTGTGGCAATTGCAGACAGCCATTCTGATTGACACATGAATAAAAACATCTCCACTTTCATCACTTCAAATCTCTCCTGGTCCTCCAATCTCCATTCCAAAAAATATTCCAAAGGGCCATTTAAATTTTCATTGAAATTTATTTGGGGGAGTATTAGTTTATTTTTTGAAAGAAATAAAAGATTTAGCTCCTCAAGTCTTAAGAGGATCAAGTGTCCAAGCAACTGGTATCACAGTCAAATTGGAAAGTAATCCGTTTTCAGTAAACAAGTGTTTCATCAAGACTTGGACATAATCTGTTCAAACTAAGCAACAGCAAGACACTTCAATCCTTGTGAGAACAGAGAATTAAAATAGGTGGGATGAGATGCACAGCTTTTCTCCAGACTGCACAGGAAAAATTGACCTGCATTACAGCAGGTACATATACCAACACTAAGGCATTTAGACAATCAGCAGCATGAGTAAGACTAATAGCAGCTACAGCAAGCCATGTTCTCTTGTGGAATGACTTCTAATTCCTATCTAATCTATCTCTAATGCGTGCACAACTACAGTATCTATTACCCCACAAGAGCAGTGCTTGGCTAAAAGGGATATTCTTCCTAGCTCCCATTATAACTGATTACTTGGCCATCATATCCATTCCTAGCAGTCCTCCTATATTATGTTGAAAATAGTTCCAGTTCCTACTTGCCAGGATTGCAGACAGATTAAATCTTTCTGCCCTAATTGTTTGCATATTGATCCTTGGCACATACCAAGAATCAAATGAGATGAGATAGCTATAATACAGGTAGACCACATTCATAGATCAGAAATTTTACCTTTTCTGCATGACCAAAGTATATAAATTAACAGATTTGAATATAAATTGAATGCTGCTAAATCATACTTAGGTCCAAACTCATCTCAGTATTTTATTACTGTCTCCTTTGTGCTCTAAACAACACAGCCTTAACACTGAGTTCTGATGCTTTTATCACTTAATTTGATCAAAGCTTTGACTGCTAAGAGAAGCCAAGAAAAAGCACAAAGCCCAGTCTGCTGAGGAAATGCTGGTATTAAGGCAGAAACAAGCATTAAATTTCAATGCTTCAAAATAATGTGTCTGGCTGTCCAGTTTAGCACATCCCCTCTTCCAGCTCCCAATACATTATTCTCAGGCCACTGCAATCACTGACCTATTGCCAGTATCAGTGCTGCAAGGCCTTTATTAGAGATGCCAGTTAACAGTCCTCCATCTTGAATTCCAGACTCTGGGGGTTAGCATTTTTTAATTATTTATCAGGGTTTTCTCCCTAGGATAGCCTTGTGCATCCTGCTAGCTTCAGACTCGGGGGAAGAGCAATCACACACCATCTGCTTCCATGCAATCAAGAGCAAAGACCAGCAAGTCAGGTAATTTTACACCAAGGCAGCATCTCTCAAAGAAGCACCACAAATACTGTGCTTTAAAAGAGGGAGAACTTGAGCAGCAAGAAGCAAACTCCAGTGTTCTTTCCTATGAAGGAAAAGGTTTTGAGTTCTATAAAGCTTATTCACTTTAACTATGCTTGAATAAAGAAAGGCTTGCAGAACAGTCTTTGCTGGATGTTAGACTGTATCCTGGATTAACTCCTTTTGTACCGCAAAGCAGTAGCCATTTGCAGTCTATCCCACTATCATTTCACCTCACTGCAGATCATTTCTAGGAACTCTGAAACCATAGGGGCACCCTCACAGACCACACACCTTCCACCAGTTACATAAAGCATACTCATTTTTACTGCTGTTTAGTGTGAATAACTATGCTGCAGTGTATACATTGTTTTCACTACTGTTATGTATTAAAACCAAGACTTAACTGCATGATGCAGAAGCTCAGAATACTGCCCTACTCCAAACTGGCTGAATTTACCTAAAAACATCATCTGTTTAGTGCAGGCCAGCTGAAAGCCAGAGCTAAGCACAACAAGTTCACTTGACATCTACCAACCACATGACTAAGCAGCTATTTCCTGAAGAACTTGCATTCCCTCAGAAAAACAGTGATCCAAAAGGAAATCAGCACACAGCTTTGCCATTGGACCACTGAAGCCAGCACAACACTGAGTCCAACCAGCTCTTTATTACATGGAATACTGTTCCCAGGTATTAATGAAAAAGCAATCAAGTCCAGAAGTCAGCTGCATCTTATTTTTCAGTACCCAGAATATCCAGTTTAGTTCTTTACCTTCCATACCAAGTTTCTTCCTGTTCTTTGATATACTCTAAGATTAATAGTTTAATTCACAGCACCATTTTTAAATTACATACCCAGAAAGAAGCACAAGTCATAAAAGGTTAGGCTGCAAAAGATTTTCATGTGCATTTTACTATTGTTGAATATTACAAGACAGTTGTTTATTTTAAACATTAAAGTGCCAGGTTTATGTACAAACTTAAAATAGTAAAAATGGTAAACTTAAAACCTGCTAAGAAAGCAGTGAGAACATCATGTAGTTGCCTCCAGAGTTTGCTACTGACTATTCAACAAATTTACAACTGGAATTTCTCAGCTGTTCCTCTGTTTATGGTGAGAACAGCAGAAGCCAGGGGTCAGTGCCCTCAACCTCCCATCTTACAGAAGGAAGTACCTGTATCTTTCATGGAGTGGAATAGCACGTACTGTAAGATACATCTAAGCATTCTATGCATTAATACCATTGGCAAAGTCTAATTAAAAGGAGTTTTACTGCTGGAGCTACGCCAGCCCTTTAAAGTATACCAATATCACCACACTTTACAAGAGTGGGATTTCAGCACAGGAATCGAGTCACACTGTGACTCAGCACATTGAGTGTTTCCCTGTAGACAGGGCAGGATGCACATTAATGCACATGGTCCCAGGTCACTTAAAATTCCGCATCCAGGGTGAAAGAGTTGTCTGTGGGCTTCGACATGACTCCCATCCTCTGATATTCACCTACTCGCTTCTCAAAGAAGTTTGTCTTGCCTTCCAGAGAGATGTTTTCCATGAAGTCAAAAGGATTCTCTGCTTTGTATATCTGAAATACACAGGCAATTCTACAGTCATTGCAGGTGCTCACATTTTGAGTATGAAAGAGCATTAGAGATCAGTTGGAAGGAGTCTAATGGCAGCATCAGCAGGCTTACTATGTAGTGAACAAAAATCTATGCCCCAAGCCTTCTCTACTCTATTTGTTCCTGTCTTCTTTTAGCTGCAGTAAACACAAGCACAACTACTAATACAGCTTTTTCCATAGTATCCTTTTGGTTTTCTTCTTCTATCCTGTTTGGGTCTCCAAACAGGATGTAGCAGCAGGACTGCTAAATCATTTTACAAGTTAAAACAATATTGCTGCAGCCAATTTAGGATTTGGATTTCTGAAGGAAATTAAACTTAACATTATCTTTCCCCCATGAAATATTTAGTGCATTAGAGCCTTACCTTGTTAAATCCCAGTTCCAACATAAGCCGGTCTGCCACAAACTCAATGTACTGTTTCATTAAAGTGCAGTTCATGCCAATCAGCTTTACAGGTAGTGCCTCCGTCAAGAATTCCTGCAGATAGCAAGCATTTTATGTTCAGAAACTGGTATTCAGTTTCTATCATCTAGGTTAATTTTATGCCCAACGGCTCCCCAGCTTTGTTTGATTGCAATGAAGTTCCTAAACAAGGGGCAGACAGTTACCTGTTCTATGAGAACAGCATTCATGATGATTTCCTTTACTCTCTCCTCTGATGGTTTGTGTATCAAGTGCTTGAACATGAGGCAGGCAAAATCACAGTGCAAACCCTGGAAAAAAGTTTCAGAAAATTATTTCAGGAACACTCATTTAAAAGAGCACAGAGTAGGTGGCATCACCTTTGCCACATTACTGTTCCCTACAGACAAATTTCTGCCTCACCAGAAGGCATCACAATCAAGTTCTGCTAGTACGAGGCACAGCAGCTGCGGGCATTGGTGAGAACCCTCCAACTACTTTAGAGAAGTAAAATGCTAAGTTCATTCATACGCTTCTGCAAGATCCACAGTGACACGTGTTTACACACTTTGGTGAGCTTTACAGTCTGCCTGTTTCTAAATATACTCCTGTTCTAAAATATAGGCTCCAATTGAGTATCATTACTTGGAGCTACTGTGGCACATTACCATCTTAACTGCTAGAATTTGACTCATACCTCATCTCTACTGATGAGTTCATTAGAAAAAGTGAGTCCAGGCATTAATCCTCTTTTCTTCAGCCAAAAAATTGATGCAAAAGAGCCAGAAAAGAAGATTCCTTCCACAGCTGCAAAGGCTACAACACGTTCTCCTGTTAAAAGAAGATTGATAGTAATATTACACAGAAAACTTAGCAGGATGGATACACAGAAGTTGCAAACAGACCAGTGAACTGCATCCTGCAAAGCAAATGAAGTTGTATCTGCCTAAGTGTACTGTGGCCTGTCCTTAAAAATTACTTATTTCTGATCATTAACCACAACAAACATGAGAGGAAATGAGAACTAATCAGACTAGCTACTAAGTAGCTGAAGCCAAGGCTCCTTCCCCCTGGGTCGACCCCCAATATTATCCTTTTTCAGACAGCTCAGTAAAAAGAGCAGTCATTTTGGCACTGATTTAAGTCAGTGTCTGCTCATCTTTGGCCAGGAAAAATGCTTCAATACTAGTGAAATAATGATCTGTACCATCTCATTTCACCTTTGAAGCAAGACTGAAGAATCACCAAGGCAGAGGAGCTACAGCCTCCAACGAGACACGTCTGCTGGCTATAGATGGCCGTGACATGTCCTGACATGTGGCAGCAATTTACAGTTTGATCATATAGTCAGGCATATGCTGATTGCCACATGACCTTATTATTCACAATGTCAGCAATTTTACAAAGATTTCCTGTCAGTAGCTCATTTTAAGATTAAAATTGTTTTCTTTATGTTCAGAATTATAGCAGTGTCTTATACTGGAGAGCATGTACTCTCCCTGTGACAGCAATAATCTCTGCTAACGGTGAAGTCTGGAGAAATGGTGGTTCCTCCATCCTTAGGGAAGGAATTCCACTTTGCTTCCAATAGATGTACTCACCATATGTTGCTTTCTTGTCCCCAATCCAGCACATGGCCCAATCTGCCTTCTTCTTAACACATGGTAACGTTTCAATAGCATTGAAAAGAAATTCCCTGAGAAAGATGAAACTCATTACGATCAGATATCAGCACAAGGATTCACTGCAATAAACAGTCTTGATCACTTAAACATGCTCTGCACCTTCATGCTGGTAATTCTCCTTCCCCCTCTTACCTGGCACCAACCTAGCTATATTTTTTCCAATCAACTACTTTTTCTTCACCTACCTATCACACCAACACCAGTTCACATGAATTCCCATGACAGTATCAAGGGGAGAACTGTTTCACCAAGTGTAGTACGTGAACAAGGCTTTCAAAACAAGAGATTAACCAGGCTCCACTTTACAGTATGAAGGCACCAGACCTCTCATGTAAGCAGCTCTTGCTGGAATTTATTATCTCAGAGTAGAAATGACACAGCAAGCTTTCTAAATAGCAGTAGAACTCACTGTAAAAATTAATATACTCCCTTTATTTGACTGCTCCATCTTTTACATTGTCTAATTCCTTTATTTCAGTACTGAGTGGTTTCAGTTTCACTCTTAATGTAAGCAAGGTCTTACACCTCAGAGAAAAAAGATACTGTGAAGTTAAACTGCTTTTAAGCAAGCAGGGGCATTTTATGTAAGTCTAATTTACACCCTAAAATTAGCCCAAAAGTCAGAGAACAACTGACATGCAGTAGTAAATTCTTAATATTTACTGAGTTCTTAACTTTTCGTCATCAAGCAATACGAACCTCTCTTTAGAATCCTTAATGTAGGTGTCAATAAGAAGACTGTACATTTCTGAATGTATATTTTCCATGGCAATCTGGAAGCCATAGAAACAACGAGCTTCTGTGATTTGTACTTCCTGACTGAACCGCTCCACCTAGAGGAAATAAATAAGCACTTGCAAGTGTTTGTGATTTGCAGGTTAGAGGCATTAATGCTGTATAGACCAGTTACTTGTCAGCCCACAAATCTTCTTTGGATTAATTCCAGACATGTGGATTACTAACAGCAATATGCAAAGTAGTAACCCTTCAGAATTTTAAGTCAGAATGTATTCTTTGGCCCCATGGGAAATGGGAAAACTTCTTAGTTTTACTTATCCCCCGTTAGGGAAAAGAGCACAGAGGGGAGAAGAGCACAGAGGGCAGAAGCAGAATACGGGCTCTGAAACAGCCAAGTGTTACTGTAGTGCAGTACTCAGTGCCCCGTGGGGAGTGGGCAAACTTAGGGATTACAAAACCAACCTCAATTCGTTAATTAACACAGGACAGCACTACATGTTGTAATGCCGTAACACTCCATGATCCAGCAAACCAACTGTATCAGCCACAGCAAGCATGTCGAACATGAGAGTTATCTGCCCAAAGTGATATTTCTGCCGGGACTTTCTACACACTCACCAAGTTCTCGTTGACAATACCATCGCTGGCAGCAAAGAAGGCGAGGACATGAGAAATGAAGTACTTCTCCTCAGGCTTCAAGGACTCCCAGTGCTGCAGGTCTTTGGAAAGGTCCACCTAAAAGATTGCAGGATAAATAAGAAACGGGTGCTCCGGTGGGAGGCCCGACCCGGGCCCCGCCCCAGAGCTGCGGGCAGGAGTGGCCGTGGCCGCCCACCCCTCACCTCCTCCGCCGTCCAGAAGGAGGCCTCGGCCTTCTTGTACATCTGCCAGATGTCGTGGTACTGGATGGGGAAGATGACGAACCGGCGGGGGTTCTCCCGCAGCAGCGGCTCCTCCTCCTCCACGCCCCGCGGCACCTGGAATGGCGGGAGAGCGGCTCGGGCTGGGATCGGGGCGGCTGAGGCGGTGCCGGGCTTTGGAGGGAAACTGAGGGGCGGCAGCTCGGGGGAGACCCCCGAGAGGGAACGGGCTGGGAGGACGGAAACACCCCCCCGAGGGAGAGGAACTGGGCAAGGTGAAGAGACCCCCCCAGGGAGAGGGCCCGGGAGGATGGAGGGACCCCCCTCGAGGGAGAGGGGCCCAGGAGGATGGAGAGATCCCCCCGGGGGAGAGGGGCCCGGGAGGATGGTGGGACCCCCCCCCGCGGGAGAGGGACTGGCGCGGGGGATGGTGGTGCAATGCCCGGCGGGGACCAGCGGGCTCGGTCCGGGGCAGAAAGGAGAGACCACCGATGGGGACAGAAGAGCGGAGCGGGGGTTGCCAAGAGCCTCCGGGGAACAGGACAAGGGCGGGCGCGGTGCCCGGGCGTTCTACACTCACCGGATTCTCGTCGCTATCCTGGAAGATCTTGCGGGCCGTCTTACTGGCCAGGACACGGGCGCTGCTGAGTGTGGGGGGCT
>VZRQ01009099.1:596445-619093 GCA_013397975.1 Machaerirhynchus nigripectus
GGTGCCACGGGCGGGGCCCCGTCTCCCATTGTGGTGGCGGCGGCGGCAGGCAGAGACCCGCCCTTCGCTTTGGCGCCAGCGGCGCGCGGGCAAGGCGGGAGAGCGCGGCAGGCCCCGCCCCCGCTCCCGCTGCTGCACAGAGAGGTCCGAGTGCGGGACCTGCATCTCAGGCCTGTTCGGGAAAGATTCGGCTGCGATGGAAAAGTCCAAAACTCGTTTCTGGATACGAGAATGTAACCTGGGCTTGGCGTACAGATCTGGAAATGCGACTTTGCCTTGATTTCCCCTTTTCTTTTCTGGTCCCTCCATTCATTTTCACTTCAACACTGATCCTTGAATTTGGCTAAAGATTCCACATTCCTGTATTTGGAGGCAGAAATTGGCTTCCTGGAGAAACTGTGTGCCACCCAGGTTCACGTGTTTTAAATAAATAGCACAAGAAAAGGAGAACACAGGTATGAAGAAGAGGTGAATATTCACAGCTTTTAAAAGTTAGCATTTATTTTTTATTAATTAAATTGCAACGTAGTTTTCCTCATCCAGCTCCACAAGGGATCTGCTTCTGTTAGCTAAAATGTTTTCCCTGAAGCAGTTGTAATGAAACCAGGAGCTCCATGAGACTTGGGAGGCTCTTCAGTTACATGGGATGGAGAATGGCCTGGACTGGTTCCTGTCACTTGAGCATGTTCTCAGGGATAATGAGTTACATGGCCCAGCACTGCACTGTGCTTGGCTGGAGAAGAGGCAGGTAGAGCAGGAGAGCAGCAGAACTATATAATGGTACTATGTTAAATTTACTGCTGTGAATTTGGAAGAAAAACAAAAGTACTCCCCTCCAGCACCACCTCTGACACTGTAAATTCAAATCAATTACTCATTTTAGCAGGTTGGTGTCAAAGTCACAAATTTGGCTCTGAGCTCTCCTCAGCTGGGATGTTATCAGAAATGGCCAGCAGAGACATTAGGCTTGTGTTTTTTCTTGGTCCTATTTAGGACATCAGACTGGTGCAGACACCCACCCAGATGTTCTGTGGGACTTTCTGAGCTAAATAGGCATCCAAATATACAAACCTAAATATACATCTCCATCCCAGGAGAGTGATCACCACAAAACCCCATCCTAGTAGGCAGCCTGGACAAGCACATTCCTGCTCTGTCCCAGGAAGCTGGTCCCAGAGGCAGGAGTACCAGGCCATCTCTCAAAAGGCTTGCAAGTGTCCATGTAACACCCTGTTATCTCCTGCCACCTCTGCAGCTGCTGGGAGAGTTGGCAGAGAGCTAGAGCAACACCCTCCCCATCCCACCCAAACTCATTTACCCTCCCACCTCAGTAAAGAACCCTTAAGCCACCTCAAGCCCTGGGCCAAGGGCTGTCACAATGCAACGGCTGTGCTATCTCTGCAGTCCAGCTCCTGTTCTCAGAAGCCCATGGCAGGGCATCAAAGCCCTGTCCTGAAGACAATGGCTCTGCAAGGAGAGAAAAGCTCCAGGGAGAGCACAGAGAGGGTCTGTGACGAAGTATGTTGCAACTCTGTGGTGCTGCAGCTGCCACAAAATGGTATTTTGAAATGAGTGTTCATGCTGAATTTTCCTATTACAGCAGTCTAACCCAACTGCATTTGTTCCTCCTTCATGTACATCCTTCTCCACGATGGAACTGCATTTTGGGACCAGCATTTTCACAGCAGCTTCTTTGGCAGAGCTGGGTTTGAGGCAGTAGGCTACTGCCCTGCTCTGAAGTGCTCAGCATCACACCAGAGATGTCAGCTAGCTCCTGCCCCCTCTTTGGATGTGTGAAAGAATGCTCTGCCCTGATGCTGATGGCTTCTGGGCACCAGTTCTGAGTGCTGTGTGTTTAAAAAAAACAGCCCAGGCTTGTATTGGTTTGTTGCCTTCTTTGTTTACAGGAATTCAGACACTCAGAAAGGTGGAAGTAAGAGCAGCCTGGGGCATCTGGGTGAGGTGGGTGTGGGGTGTTGTGTAACCACTCTGTTCGAACAGGTGCCCCCCAGGCCCTCACGCTGGGGTCCCAGCACCCAGCTCCACCCAGGCCCTGACATTCTCATCAGCTGCACGTGGAGCTCAGCAACAGCCTCTGTTCCAGCCACTGCTGTTGTGGTACCCTCAGTGCCAGCATGGCAAAGCCCCATCCCACCAGGCACAGCTTACAGCCCCAGGCCTCATGTCCCCATCACACGTCTGCTTCCTCAGAATGGCTACTGCCATGGCTCTTAGCTCACCGACCTGCTGGTAACGCTCAGGACATGGTTCTCCTTACTCAGAGGATTGGTTTTCTTACATTTTAATGCAAATTGCCTACAGGACAGATAGACTGTTGCTGACTGCCTCCCACCACTGCAGCAACTGGTCTGATGAAAGTCAGTGAGGAGAACTGACTCATCACTAGCTGAGGACTCAGTGTTTGCTTATGGTTTTCTCCTGATTTGTTTGCGTGGTCTCATCCAGCCACACTCATCCATGCCAAATCCTGAAATCCTAACCCACTGCTCAGTCTGAAAGGGCTGATATTTGTATAGAGCACCATGCTCGAGGGACCCTGCCTCCGTCTGAGTTCCACATGCAGCACAAAGGAATCTAAGAACTCTAAATACAAGCTGAGGCAGGGTAGGTGAGCAGGAGAGGCCATCGGCCAACACCTCCAAGATGGTAAGCGGTGGTCTCAATGGCCTCCACTTTGTCCAGCAGGTTTGGAGGCAGGCCTCAGCATTTCCTCACCCAGCTGTGCTGAGGAGAAGAATGCTCCACATTTCTCCAGAACCAATCTGAACCATAAGGATTCAGACCAAAACTTCAAAAATTTGAATGATTTTCCCCAACAGCTGTCTACCTGTTTAGAGGTGGTCGCCCTCCACTTACTCCAGGATTTCCAACTGCAGAAAGTGAACTGCAGGGCCAAGGCACTTCAACAGGCTGTTTCACTGAGAAATCTAGAGCAGAAAAAAACAAGTCTTCATTAGCATGATTCTGGCTGGGTATCACATTTGCCAATGCAGCCCATTCATTTGTAGCACCATCATTAGCCACCTGCTTACCTGACAATCAGCCTCTTCGAAGATAACAAGCAGTTGGAAAGCAAAGGCAACGGCTTTAATACAGGGTTAACATCCCCAGTGTCTTGAATTTTTTTAAAACTGTAGTTCTTGCCTATTCAAGGTCCTTACTCAACATTTACAACTCTCAGGACAAAGTCTGCAGATAATATATGACCACATATGGTGTTTTAATGGTGTAGTTGGACATGTTGTTTCTTTGCTCTTCATGAAACTGGGGATAGTGCTGCAGACATAGTCCCACAAGTTCCAGGCAGATGATGCAGCATTAAAAGACTTTTAAGAGCTGGAAAAATTAAGCTTTCCAAGCAGCTGCACTTGCTGGCCATCGGCAGTCAGTTACACGCAAGAGCAGCACTGATTCTGGTGCCTTCCTCAGGATCTCTGAGCACACTGTGGAGCCGGAGCAGCAAGGCCCAAAACTGCATTCATCCCTGTGCTCAAGAAGGTCATCACTTTTCCTGGCTGGTAGCACCACCTCCTTGTTTCCTGCAGCAGCAGAAGGCAATGGCTCCAGCCTTTTGGCCCACCACTGACTTGCCTCAAGCAGGTTTTGGTCTCACCTCCTGTGCTCTGGTCATGGAGACTGTGGCTGATCTCTTGCCACACATGGACAACTACAAGTCCTGCTCTAGCAGCCTGTCAGTTACCACAGAGCAGTGAACTTAGTGAGTTACATTCCTCAGCACTTACTCATCCAAAACTGCCTGTTGGAGGATGCAGCCCCAGGTCCTTCATTTCTGGGCAGGCCGTGTTGTTTATGTTGAGCAGGGCTGTTGCACAGGAGCATTTCTGGGACATCTCCTCATTGGTACCATACACACACAGTGGTCTGAGCCACCCTTTCCCTCTTGGCCCAGAAGACAATTTTAGCCAGGAGCCCCCCTGTACTTCCAAATGGTTCCAAAGAAAACCAGCCTCAAACCATGAAAGTCAATAACTGAGGAGACAAAGGCAGAACTTCAAATCATTTTTCTTAACTGGGTCAGCAGTGGGCAGTTTGGTTATCACCCAAACCTTAACTCACCTGCAGGGAACTCCCATATATTCCCCATCCCTGCTGTATCTTCTCCCAGTGACCTTTTCTTCCCCAGCAGAGACTTTTTTCCCCCCCTGGAAAATGAAGATTATCTTCAACAAAGTGGATACCTTCTACTACCAGACTTCCTGGTGTATGTTGGTATTCCTATCCTAAGAAACCACGCAGTCAGGATTGTCATGAAAAGACTGAGAAAGGATGCTGCCTCCCACCTTTGGGACAGTACAACATTTTAGCCCTGTTCTGCTCCAGATGCCCGTGACATTTGCACTCATCCAGCAGGGCAGAGAAAACTTATCATTGCACATTTTTCTGGTGGTTATCTGCCAGACAGTTCCCTGCAGAGCATGGAAAGGTTCAGTATTTGTCAGGATTCAATTACAATTTTGCCAAAGAAGGGACTGGGAAAAGCCTGCTCCTTCCATGCCCTGCCCTGTTGTTCTGCCATGGCAATTTCACTGTGGGGTCTAGCAGTGACACCATGGTGATCAGAGAAAGTGCAAGGGACTGTTTACCTGGTCAGTCCCTGTGTGCAAACAGGCAGCAGTAGAAAAAATCCCAAATACATCCAAGTAAGTGAAAGATGAGCTAGGGAAACGCCTATACATGAAGGCAGTAATTGACCCTGAGAATTGTAACCAGGGGGAAAAAAGAGAGAAAATGGAAATTACAAAACTAGAGAAAGGCAGGTGCCCACAGCACTTACGGGACCATGAAAACACAGAAAATTTGGTTTACGTTTCACTTGCATTCAAAGGTATAACCACAGGTAGATAAATTCATGCAGGTCTGATATTAAACGAGGCAGAGGCCTGTATGGGAATGTAATGGGGTGTAAGGGGTGACAGAAACAAAGATTGTCATCCATTATCCTTTTGGCAGTACAGTCAGGCTGATAAAAGAAAAAAGTCCCTTGCTTTTTAAGGGCACGTTTGAGTCACTGCTTTGTGACACTGAGAGGATTAAAACTGGCTAACTGATAGATTTTAGTAAGTCACTGTAGGGGCATGTCATTACCAGCTCAGTGTCCTGCAAAGTTTAATGTGGAAGATGTGGTGGGTAGTGAATGTGTGTAAAAGTAACCTGTCCTTGGTATTAATGAATGTAAATGCAGGATCTTGCACTAGGGAAGAAAACTGAAGATCACATTTATGAAATGCTGGACTGGCCCTGCACAGAGGGGCTCCTGGGTGATGAATCATAGCAGCTCCATCAGCAGCTTCCCAGGCTAACCCATGGTCAAGGGAGCAAACCAGATCCTCTGCTCCATCAGCAGAGGGATTGCAGCTGGGGACATGATTGCACTATGTGGGATAGGATCCATGGGGCAGCACCAGTGGGGCTCAGCTGGAGATTCAGCCACCCAAAGGCAGGTGTCTGCTCATGGGTGGGGTGTGCAGGCACTGAGAGTACCTGAGACATTCTAAAGCATCCTGCCTGACCTCACTGAGTCCTTGGGGCCTTTCAGATCTCCTGTGCCACTCCTGCCAGCTGCACATCTAGGCCCCCCGGAGCCTCTCAAATGGCACAAATATCCATATTTAAGCAACCAAGTCAAGCCGTCCAATATGAGTTGTCTGGATGTCTAAATGTGTTGTCATTATCTCAAACCAAACCCACTCCCTGTGCCCAGTCCCATCAGCAAAGGGTGGAAAGGGCGTTGACAATGTGGGAGCCGTTCAGAAGACAGCTCCAGGGCGCACCAGAGGAGTACAAAGCTGCCCTGGAATAAGATGCTGGAGGAAGCTGTCCTGTTCACTGCTGTGAGAGCGAGCGGGGGAGCAGCCAGGTAACCACCCCAACCAAGCATGGCTGTAATCAGCCAGTGGGGAAAAAAGGCATAAGAACTTACAGCTTTGAACAGTCACCAGAACATGGGGTTCAGAGGTAATTATGCATCAAACAGCTTTCCTGGGCACATGGCAGATTCCTCAATTCCCAGTCAGGATTTCAAGATTTCACATGACAGTTTTATTCAGGCACATTTTGTTTTAGTCAGCAGTTACTGTCAAGTTTTGGTGAGCATAAAAGGATTAGGATATATTATTTTATTGGTCCTTTTGTCCGGCATCCATCAAGATGCTCTTTCATTGCACAGCAAGCTCAAGGGCATGCCAGGAGCTTCTCCCCAGCTATGCCTGTTGGCACACGCAGCTGAAGAAAGGGGGGAAAAAAGAATCTTCAAGATAAAGTTTTAACACTGAATACATCAATAAAAAAATCAATCACTGATATTTTGTTGCAGCAAAACACTCTGGTCTCATGTTACTCCAGCAGGAAAAAAAACCCACTATAAAACAGGAGACAACAGGTCTTTCACCAACAGAACCCCACCTTACCTGCTCCACCACATATTGCCACATTTCCCTCTTGGGGCGTCAGTGACCTCTAGCATCTTCAGTGAAGCTAAGACACAAATAATTCCTTTAAAGGATATAGCATTTTCCATACTTCCTTCCTTTTAAAACCCTTAAACAGATCCACTTCCTCCTCCTTTCCCACACCAGCCCTTGGGGGAAAAGAGGCACTATTTTATTTTTTAACAGATACATTTCTGCAGCTGAATTACTGCTGGTGTTTCCTTTCTAGCAGGAATTGGGAAAGCTTCCATTTTGTAACCATGCTAGATCAATCACAGATGGAGACAGCAAGGCATTATGTGACCATTCTTTGCCTACACCGCATTGCAGAACTGCATATCCATATACAATTTTCAATAGTTGCCTTCCCTGTGGCTGTCCCCATCTCTTCTTTATTTTTTCGTGTTAGCTTTAAGTTCCCATCTATCCCCTTCTCTCCACTGCTGCCGCATGAATTTCTCAGGACAAAGAAACTTGCACCCTCTTTCCACTGGGATCCTGCTCCCTCCCCACCTTGGCCCTGAAGCTCATGTCTGAGCTTTCAGTACCAGCTTTCCTCAGCCACTTCCATTCTCATTTTCCACAACTGCCCCAGATCCAGAGCTTAGTTGTCCCAGCTCAGCACAGATCCCAGCTCAAAGCAGCACTGGAAAGCATCAAGTAGCCCACGTGTGACACATCCCTTCCCTGGTCACAGTCCTGACACCCCAGCTACATGTCCCTTACGATGAGACCTGATGTCTCCGGCTCCATGCAGGGAGAACACAGGCACATGATAACCTGGGCATGANAATGAAGGGGAGAGGGAGAGGGAGAGGGAGAGGAGAGGGAGAGGAGAGGGAGAGGAGAGGATCTGCGCTGTTTGGACTTTGTAAGCCAGTCCAACAAAGCCACAATCCTTTTTGCCTTTCTCTGGGCACTGCCTGAAGGGGAACGAGACTTCACACAGATTAGCAGACCAGACACACACAAGGTGGGGAGCAGGAGTAGAAGAAACCAGAGCTCCTTTCCTTCTTCCTTCTGGTCTTCCTGAAATTCATGCACTCTGATGCCTTTTTTTTTTTGGAAATAACATTAAAATGGCCCAAGCTCCTGCCAGCAGCTGCCCTGCCCTGAGCAGAATACACTCTCCCTATCTTGTGCTGGCAGTTATCAAAACACCTTGCAAAGGAAATACCAGAGGTGGAGATAAGCACTGGGTTGAATTCAACCCCCACTACGTTCAGGTTTCAAGTCTCCATATCACTCCTTGTCTTTCCCCAGCTGATGGGCCAGTAATCATAAAACCCAGAGAAAGCTGTGCCACTGGAAGAAAGCAGCTTGCTAGCCAAGTTGAGCAGACTTCAGCCACGCCACCTGGAAACAGGCACTACAGGGTTGCTTCCATCACACTGCTCCTACAAAACACTGCTCAATACCCTGTAAATAATCTATAGCAATAACCTTAAAATCAGAAAAAGTTGTGCCATGGGAAGAAAGCAGAAGGAATTAAGGTCATCGCTGTTTTCCTAGGTGCCTGTCATCACCAGGCACTACTTAACCACCAAAAAACATTATTCACACTGACATTTAAATGCTGAGAGGAATGATCATCAGATGAGAGCCATGAACAGGCCCTTGTTGTCTCCCACTATAGATTAGGGAAAATACACTTTAACTTCTGGCCAAGCATTTCCTGCTCCCACCGTTGCCAGGAGGAAAATGCCTCTTCCTAATGTGCTCACACTTGTTTCATATGGAAGCACTAATAAAAGGGGAAGATGCCAGGATTGTGAGGAACATAGACCCAGAACTGCTTCATTTTTCAAATCAGTCCGAGTGCAGCCACAAATCATGCAAAGTTTTGTTAAATAGAGAAGAAAGCTGTATTGAGCTTGCCTGGCAAGCACAGGAGAAGCAACCACGGCTCAGAAATTTATTACGTCTCAGTGGGGCTAAGCTGGCTCTGCTCCCATTGACTGTGGAGAGAGGTGACCAGCTATCATCTGCTCTGATGAGGCTGAACAGAAATAGAGCAAAACCAGACATATTTAGCAATAGGGCATTTATACAAGTACCTGATGATGTAAAGAGTAACCACCACCCTGCTGTCAAACCTAAAAAAGCGTTTGGCTGCCTGCCTTGACCAAGGTCCAGGCCTCAAGGGGCACAGTGCAGACATCAACACCTCCCTCCACAGCTCTTACTCAGCCTCCAGAGTCAGCTGGGGCTTTTGATTCTAATTTCATGGTGTGAGCCTAGACTTCAGTGGGTGCAGTGCAGTCCCCCTGCAACCTACAGCTTGGCAAGTGAAGGTGAGAGCTGAGAACAAAGCATTGCCGACTTCCAGAGGTGGTGAGGTGAGATGTGAAAAAATGCTGCAGCACCACCCCTCTGGCTATTAACTCCTCTGAGCCAGCTAAATTTAGGGCAGGGGCTAAAAGCAGCCCTGCCTGTTGCTGCTGAGGCAGGAGGAGGCGCATCCCCGCTGCACCAGGCACACAGTGATGCTCTGCTTGCACACAGCCTGTGCGTGCAACACACCAAAACCCACGCTGGGAGCAGCAGGCAGGCTGCAAACCTCTGAGCTCCTTCTGAAGTGCCAGGCAATGGCATGTCCCGTGGGCTGGGAATGCTGTACCCAGCACAGAAGCAGCAGTCAGCCCCCCAGGGGCTCTGGCACAGCGCTCCAGTTGGCAAGGCTGAGGAGCAACCTTGCAAACTGAATCTCATCCTCCATCTCCGGCCACTCCCCAGGCTGCAACCACAGCATCCTCAGGGGTTACAAGTAGCACAGAGGGGAACAGCCTTCAAAACTGGGTGGCCACAGCCAAATCATCCAACAAAAGCAGTCAGCAGTGGTGTTAACTCCCAGGGGACCAGGACCTGGCAGGGAGGACAGAGTCATGCAAAAGGAAATGCTGCTGAACTGGTCAACCCTCTCCATCCCCTCTTTTGAGCTCCTGGATGTAATCCAGGCTGTGTGTCAGGGACAGTGCTGAGAAAGAGACATCCAGGGTGCCATCAGTCCTGGTGAAACAGTGGGTTTCCCAGACATGCACCACAGTCACTGTCAGGTTTTCATCCTCCCTCAGTGCCTGATATTGACTGAAGCAGCAGCACATTTCCACCTCCATCTGTGTTTTGAACTGTGTGGTGTTAGAGATGAAAGCACTGCTGGCTTCACCCCTGGGGTCTACTCATAACTCCAAAAGGTGACACATTAGATGCTCATGTTTGAGAGGTGCTCATAAAAATCATCATCTACTGAGGTAACAGAAAACAGTGACTTCTGTCACCAAATTGTACAAATGTTTCCCTGCTCTGTGTTATCTCCTTTTCACAGGCTCCCTTCAGTGATGTTTTATGAGCATATTTTCAGACAGCTTCTCACTGTTAGCTCGAGCCAGTTCAATTTCTTATAACATTGTACAACCAGTTAGGGTTGTTTTAGATTTAGCATTGTAAGACAAAAAAAGACTCCTGACAGTTTGGGTTTAACAGAAGAAAAACCATGGTGAAGTTGGGGGGTTTTGTTGGGTTTCTTGGACCTAAAGCCAAATTAGCCTCTAGGCAATGAACTAGAAAAAATGCCCATGTTTCTAATCCAGAAAAGCCTCCTGGTCTCTATTAAGCATTAAATGGCTGATTTATTCACCAGGGGGATGGTGGAGGGTTTTTCACTCACAATCCTTTCAAGATGATTATTATTTGCTTAAAATGCCTTCCAGTGTCTGCTTTTGAGTCTAATCCATGTTAAACAAGAGCTGGGAGAAAGCTTTCGCTGGTGAGCTAACAGAAGCTTCGTTTCAAACTCAACCTCTTTATGGGAAGCTCTTCTGGAAACAGTATAAAATAAACACTGGTGGAAAAAAAGGGAAAGAGAAGAAGAAATCATATCTTCCTTCTTCTCAAATCAGACCTCTACTGCTGCAGTTACCATCCGTGTTGTAAAGAGTACTTCTTTGTGGTCCCCATTAGATCAGACCATGTGCAAATCCCAATCCTACATGCATTTATTAGCAGGTTTCGGTATTTAGGGGTTAAAAGGCTCACTTATGATAAGATGAAAATTAAGTATATTGAGATTTCAAGAGAGCAACAGCTTGCTTAGAAATACCTGTAATCAGTAGTCAAAACTAACAGGAATAAACCATCATACAACTATTTTAAATGACCAGACTTCTCCTTTTTCCCATTTTTAAAATGAAACAAGATGAAAAGCAATCGAAATATTCAGTAAGATGCCTGCCAATGCCAGCTTCTGTTTGTAATATGTTGGTTCAGTGTGATTAATAGTTTTTAAAATAAAGTCTATGAAATAGCCACATCAGAAATTCATATAGAAATCTGAATATTACCAAAAAAACTTAAGAAAGCTAAATTAAAAAACCAAAGGATTTTCTCATGAATTTCTCATGTCTCACCAGGTGATATAAATTTAGCTCTCCTTTATAAAAAGTTACTGAATCCAACTTTAAAAAGGTCTTTGTTCCCCTTATGTCTTAAATTACAATTTAAGGTTACATCTGTAAAAGCAGCACACTCTAAAAGTCATTGCATGACTCTTCTAGCGAATAAAACCAAGGTAACTTTGGTACAATATTAAAGCAGTCAGTGTTAATGGATTACAGGGTTTTAAGCAATCCTGCTGCAGAGGCATCCAAAGCGCTGCAGGAATGTGGTGCTGCTCCCCCGCGCCGACCTGCGGGTTTCGGTCCAGGACATCTCCGTATCAGTAGGTGGCAGATCATTCAGATTATGGCCTGTTTGGTTTGCTCTTGCCATGGAGAGCTAGAAACACTGCAAAAAGCAGGCAAAGACAGTGACTGAGGCTGCTTCTCTTAGCCCCAGTGTCCAGCTGCGATGCTGGGCTGGGGGAGGGCACTCCATGCCAGTTACACCACGGAGTGACCCAGGGGTGAGAAAGTTCCTCTAAGATGGGTGCAGGAGGCATCACCACTCGGACACAGAGGGATGGACACAAGCGCACAGGAGGGCCTGCTGCTTGGCGTGTTCTGCCTGTACTTTACGTGCGGTCTAGCATGTGTGCGCATCCCCCAAACACCAGTGTCGGGGCGTGGCCATTTCTCAGACCACTGAGTGGCCAGGAGCTGCACAACTTAAACCCTGTCTTCAGTGGGCACAGCAGGACTCCCTCTGCTGGGTGCCGAGTTGAGATACAAGGAGCACATACCTGAAAAAAAGAAAGAGAAATACAGCCACAGAGCAGGTTAACAGCAGAATGAAGAATAAAATCTGATCTTCCTGCTCCAAGGCAGAGACCCACTGCCAATGGTTGCCACTGTATGTTTTCCACAGAACCCAAGAGCCTTCATAGTATTTCAATAGATCTTCAGAAATCAACTAAACCTATTGTCACAAGAGGCTGAGGCTCAGACCTCTAAGATAAGCATCCTTCGGGGACACCTCACTTCAAAAGGGAACATGGAGACCTGCTGCATCCAACCCAACAGCTTCTGAATCACTGCCAACTGTTGAGCAAAGGCTCTTTATGATGCTGTGGACTGACTCAGCTAAAGGCAGCATGGCATTACACTGCCTTATGGGAAATGAGCCAATGTCAGTACAAAGGGAGTCCAGCACAAGGTTTTATAGCACACAATTTATTATCTCCTTCCTTATTACACCAAGGTGTCAAACAAAATCCTGAAGATGCAACGGCAGCAGTTAGCATACTAATGGCTACACTCATTTTCAGCACCCTACAAACCACTCAGGCTGGGAAAAAAATTGCAGCCTGCCTTGGCATTAGCACTTTGCAATTAAATCCTCACCTTTCCATCTCTTGCTTGGAGCACTGTTGCGCTAGAAATAGTGCAGCTATGCCCAGCATTCCACTTTTCTCACATCTTTATTATTCCAGCAGGCTGGGGCCACTTGGTTTGTGAGGGCCGGTGATTCATAAACCCTTGCCTTGCTCTGTGGAAAAACATTTCATGATGGCACAAAACCCACACTGACACTGCTCTGTTATACACAGGCTCTGGAAGCTTTGCAGTTAAAGCCATTAACCATGTGCGTTTAGAGGAAACACAATTACTCTGCCTGTAATTGCAGCTCAGTGAGTGATCCTGCAGCAACACTGTGGACATTGACTAACCATCACCACTCTGGGCCTCCATAAGGCACAGTGTGATGTCTCTTCAGTAAGTTGTGCAGCACATTGCCACAAAGCAAAGTGAAGGCAGCCTCTTCCACAGCCTTTGTAACTGCAGTTGTAATAGAAAAAAAAATACAAACCCACACGAACCTTTTAATTAAGTAAATTACTTCAAAACCAAGACCTTACCCACATTAGAAGGAGATTAAGCATTAAGTTCTCCTGGGGACGATGGAAGTGTTTGTACCAGCCAACAAAGCATCTCTGCGCTCTCTGCTTTGCCCTTACAGAGAGGAGGTAACCACATCCACCCCAACAGGGGCAGAAAAGCTTCATTAACTGATGGTTACACAGGTTACACAACACTTTCACAGGGAAGCCACACGTTTACAGTTTCATTTTGTCATAATTAGGGTCCCATACTACAGCAGAGTCTCCAGGACTTTCATACCCAATTTGTGTAAGGGGCATTTCACAAAACTCAGCAAAAAAAATCCTTGCTATTAAGCAATCTATTATTCCCACATAAGTACACTCGTGTCTTACAGATGCCCTGACATGTCTCAGAAGAAGCAGGTAGTAGGCATAAGTTTTACTTGCTCATGACTCAATGACATTAAACTAACTTGCTTTAACTGTCTGATGCAGGGACCACTATTTACCCCACTGATAAAAAAAAAACAGAAAAAAATGTTTTGCCTTCACTGAAAGCAAGCCTGGTTCAGGTGGCTATCTGAACACAAGAGTGGAGGAAAGGCAGATGAATTGGTATCCTCTGGGCTAAACCAAATATATTTTTCAGGACAGGTCAACAGAGCTGCCAAAGCTGTGCCATTCATTGTGAGACCTGAGCTGTGACTTGGCTGCAATGTGTGACTGACCCCAGGGCAAGGCACTGGTCTCTCTTGGGCCCAAGGCACCTGAGCAGATGTGACAATGAGCTTCCATATGGTCTGTTAATGAAGGTCACTAAAGGCCCTCAGCAGATACATGTTTTGATACCTCCTGGACAAAACCATGTTTCCATTTGATCACTGTCAGATGGTATTTGAGTGCTAATACCTAGAAATACCTGAGGCACTTCACCTCCTTCTTCTGGGAATTTCACCCTGTGTTTTAAAAGCATGCCCTGCTGAAGTGTTGCTGACATTTCATGACATCCCGGAGCTGGCTAAACAGGGACAACAGCCCTAGAGGAAGGAAAGAGTTTTGCAGAGATGATGTCCAGGTGGTATCGTACATGGATATTTAAAATCAAGGGCATAAAGGGTTATTTAGGGTCATTACTGGAGTCATGGTAATAAACAGTTCAGGCCTACAGAAAATCAGAGCAATGGCAGTAGAAACTCACATGAGAGCTTAAAGGTAATGACTACATCATGTGACAGATCCTATAGTTTTGGTTTAAAATACTTTTCTATGCAGAGCATCTCTGCTCCCTGGGGTCTGTCCCCATAAAATGCCCCCATCTCCCCAGTTCTGCTTGGGTTTTCAATCTTCAGCCACACACAGGTGACAAATCTGCTAAGTCCATAATTTACACACGTGTATCTACCTCCAACTTTCCATCAGCTCCAGAGAAGATTCAGAGGGTCCATCTGTGCATGTAAATATGGCTGGGCAGGGCTTCTCTACAACCAGGGGCCGCCTGACACAGCCTGGCCACCTCTCTACAGCTCCATTCTCTTCACACCAGTCTCCAATCTGAGAGCTGAGGGTCTAAAGCTGACCTCCCCAGCACCTGTGGAGGCCAAGGAAAGGATGGACATTTTGAGAGAATAATAACTGATGGATCTGGTCACACAAATGAGTATTGGGAGTAATCCTGAGCAAAGAACCTGAGCATTACAGTAGCCTCTGTGGGAAAGGTGAAGAAGGCAACATCACTACTGACCTCCGTTGTTTCTACTGATCAGGAGCTGGGCCGTGTGCAGTTTTCCCCCTGTGAAGACAGGCTGCATGCACATTAGCAAAAATACACCCTCCTCTCCAGGTGGAATTTAATTGCCCAAACAACCCCCGAGTTGGACTCGGTGATCCTTATTGGTCCCTTCCAACTTGGGAGGATTTTATGATTTATTCTATGATTCTTATTCCAGTCATGGGCTGGTGTCAGTTCTCTACTCAGTCACAACATTCATGACTGTTCTCAGAGGAGCTCAGCTACAGGACAAGAGGCAACAGCCACACAGTGGAACAAGGGAAATGAGTTTTTACTGTGAATGTAGTCAGGCACTGGAGCAAGCTTCCCAGAGAGGATGTGGAGTCTCCATTTTTGGAGATACTTAAAAGTGGACAAGACCCTGAGCCGCCCTAACTGGCTGGCCCTGCACTGAGCAGAGGGTTGGACTAGAGACCTTCCAGGGGTGGCATCTCTAGGACATCTCAAATGGTTCTGTTTTCCCATGTGGAGATTCAGTTTGCTAGAGTCTCTGCTCCTCCATGAGCTGGAAAAGAAAAAATCTCCCTTGACAGCAGAACCAATTTGCCCATCTCCATTCCAAGTGAAGCTACTCTGTGTTTGCAGATTTGCCTCTCAAAAGAGATGCAGTCACTGAGTTTACAAAACGCAAACCCTTGGATCTGTGACCCATATTTCTGGGGAGTTCAAGGGAACAATCCTGTGTCTCCTCCTTCCTCTTTGTAATTCCCAGCAACACAAAAGTGAAAGCAATGCCAATCCCTGGGCTCCCATACCTCAGGCCTGCCTTCTGGAAAAGCACAGCTTGACATATTTAACTACACACTGAAAGGGACATTGTACATTAACTACATGCTGTACAGGTGAACTTTTTTATAATGGAAATGCTTTAAAAAACTTCCTTGCCATTAGTCCCTTCAGATGTGAAATACCAGAAACTGTACAAGTTCTTTCAACTAGAAGAAGGCAAAGACTTCCTCTGAGCTAAAAGCACACAATTTTGCACATTAAAGACAGGGTAGATGAAAGGAAGGTCTCTTCACAAGTGATCTGGTCCTGTTGACTCCACCATTTAAAGACAAAATCCTGGGAAGTCCTGCCCTTCCTCTCCCTCAGGCCACCCAGCTCTGGTCCCACCTCCATTCCATCCAGGAGATGGATATGCTCTATCACAGGCCAGCTTCAGAGATCTTTGTAACGAACCCAGCTTGTCTCTGGGGCTGGTTAGGAGACACAGGTTTGCTAGCACCAGCATAGGTCATGCATACCATGGAGGCACCAGGCAGGATCCCAGTGCAGCCATCAGGAAGTTATTCCACAGCCTGTGCCATAAAACCCAACATTACCCAAATGCATGTCTTTATCCCAGGTCATCTGTGAGGCACGGATGTGGCTCAAGCCTGAAGTGGGCTAAGGGCAGAGGGACTGCCAGCACAGCCAGCTGTCAGGGGACAACCCTGCCAGCTCCCATAACTCAGATATGTGTCTGAATACCAGGTCAGTTCTATTACTTGCTGGTAAGGCATTAACCCCAGCTATTTTCTTCCTCTGTGCAAGTTAAACCAGTTTGATTGCATCTATATTTGGTGGTCCCTCTCTGTCAGGCTTCCCAGCACAACCAGGGCTTGGTCCTGGCTCCACAGAGCAGAGTATTTACTTAATAACAGGAGTCCCAGTTTCGTGGTGATAAATGCTGCAGAGATGGAGGTTAACCAGCCTAACAGTGTCTCAAGTCATAAGAGTTTACATTTGCCTTTGACCCCCCATTACCTCTCTTGCAGGGCTCCAGGCTCTCAGGCTGGAACAGAAAGCAAAGGTGCAGGTGTCACAGAAGAGGTGTCCCTGGTCAGGGACATCTGTAATAGCTCAACTTGGCTAAGGGGACCAACAGCAATGCCAGATGTCATGGCTGCCTTTTGCTCTCTGGACAAAGTATCACCAGGCTGCAGCATGTCTGTGCTGGGCAGGCAGCTGGGGAAGTGCTGCTGTAGCCCCTTGCCTTGTTCCAGGCTGGGACAGTGCAAAAGCCACAAGAGAACTGGGTGCTGTCCAGGCAGCAAAGCAGTTTGTGCCATACAAAGCCAGGCCTGTCACCTGCCTGCTTCCCTACACCCTGCCTGGTGTCACCCCAGGCTTGTGCAGGTCTGCTGAGGTCCAAGCCCAGCAGCACCTGTAACTCTGCTGAAGTCTGGGTTTTAGTGCTGTAGCTGAAATCCTCTAGGCTGCCAAACACTGGGAATGTCATCCTGTCCGAGCTCAGCCAGTCTCCAGAAACTTCAACCCTGTCCTCACTGAGGATGAGAAACCATCTTCACAAAACTGGAACAAGAACAAAGTTTCTGCAGGAAGGGGAGGTTCATCTCGTGTTGATTAGCTTCACACACCCACAGAATTTCTGCAGAGCTCTCCTGCTTCCTTATGCTCTTGTGTTTACCCAACAGAGTTAGAGGCAGCCATCCCTAAAGGCCACCCACAAAGTCCCACCATGAATACCAGGACAAACAGAGAAGGATGTGGCCAAGCAGCCTCAGCAGGATGCCCAGCACGGCTCTCTGCAGGAGAGCAGCCCCCTGGGGATGGAGCAGGGGTGTAGAGTCCACACATATCCCTGTCTGGAGATAGGCTGGGGTTGGGAGTCACAGTGGGAAAGGCCGAGGGGGAAGTCACAATTTAAACAAGCAAGCTGGGGCAAACTCAAACAAGCAAACTCAAAGGGGCTGAGGGGAGCCAGGGGTGGCTTTTATGCTACTGATGATGTGAGACCACGCAGACTGCTTGAGTCATCCCCATCTTGGTAACTACATCATACTGTGGTCACTGACTGGAATTTGCAGCTTGAGCTGTAAGTCACTGGTGGGAACACAGCACTACCAGGTGGACACCAGCTCATCTNGATTTTGGCCTTTTTCCTCATCTGGCCACAGTTTGAGACTCACAGAGGGACTCAGAGAAAGGGCTGTCTTATGAGCACGCAAGCTGCTGACACAGGACGTACCGTCATACTCCAGCTGTGGCACAGCTGCCTCTCCAATGCTCAGGCAGGAGCCGGCTGCAGCTGCCACTGGTGGAAGCACTCCCATGGCCTGAGCCCTCTGTGCTCTCAAAGGAAAGACAGCAGGAAGACAGTGTGGTGAGAGACACAAAAGGCAACTCTTTTCTGGGCTGGGTCTTCATTCCTGTGTTTTTGAACAAAGCAGAGCCCTTCCCTTGAAATGTGGGAAGCAGGGAGAAAAGAAGCATTTACTGGCAATGCTTAGGTTGTAGTAAAATCCAAGATGTGTTGAAAGGACACTCCTAAAAAATATGCTTTTATATTTAAACATCTGTTCTCAGCAGGTTTTTTGTGAATTAGATGAGTCAAACTCCAGCCTTGGGCCAAAGCCTAGCTCCATTAATTACACAGAGGCAGCCTCCCTCCCTCTTCCAGCTGTGGTTTCCCCACTGCATCCTGGCCCCAAGCTGCTGAAGAATGGTTCTTCAGTCAGGGAATTGGTCTCCCCTGCTGTGAAGCACCCACCTTTACAGCTCATCTCAGCCGGGAAAGGTATGCTCAGCGTGAGGCAGCACCTTGAGGAGCAGCAGAGGTGAAGCAGGTTTAGGACCATTAACTCCTAACCATCACCTTCCAACTCAGCCCCTTGGACCTTTCTTCTCTGCATCTCAACGGCCTCTCTCCTGCAGTTATTCTTCTCTGGAAAACTTGTGGAGGCAAAGCCAATTTCCTCCTCCCACTCCCCCTTTGGGTCCCCAGGCAGACAACGCTGGCTCTGTGCTCTTTCTCAAGCCCAACTTTTTGCATCCACTGAATTTCACAGCACATCAGGTCAGGACATGGCTCAGACTCACCAGACATAAGGTCTCTGCATCAAAGCAAATAGCTGAAGAACTGTCAGCATTAGAAATAAATTTTGCAGAAGGTTTTGGGTCAGAACTGTAGAAAAACCCAAGTGAAGATGATATCCAGGAAAACATTTGGAAAAGCAAGTGATGGATTCTGGCTCTGCTTTGAGTGAGGTACATACTGCCTTTGCTACACACAGGTTAATGTTAGAAAGGCAGATTAATATATAAACTTGTTCACTGAAGGGTAACACTAATCCAGCAATTTGCAGTGGGGAAGATGAAGGTTTTCCTACTTGTTCCATAGAGACCAAATCTTACTATTTTCTTCGTAGAGCATCGCAAAAGCTGTCTAAGCTAGTTTGAAATCTAAACAACCTTCTGATGGACATTCACTGGGCTGCTTCTAACAAATCTGCAGTAAAAATCTGTACCAAGATCTCCAGGCTTCCTCCAACGTGCCATGGTGTCCTCATGGTGCAAGGCAGGAATGTCCAGGTCCTGGCAGTGGTCAGCCAGCATCCGTGCCATTGTGGAGGACAGCCAGGAAGAGGCAGCATCTCCCCATGCTACATTCCAGAGAAGTGGATACCCTGTGAGGGATGCCTGGAAAGCATGGAAGAAATCACCCTTTCATTCAGCAAGCAAGAGAGAGAGAGATGCATTTTGATATTATGAATTTTAACTTTGAAGTTTAATCCTTTTTGTGGTTAATACAGGTGACCACAAAAAAACCCTTATAGTTTTCCAGAACTGTTATGAAAAGAGACTGTATCCATCTCTGTTGAAGACTTGCTGAAAACACACCAAGTATTAGGAAAGAAAACAAAACCTAAACACATGTGGTGTGATATTTATTGTTACAAGATCAGCTCCTTCAGTGAACTAACTGCAAATAGCCTAGAAAATTTCTGGTGGGAACAAAAGCCTGGAAAAACACAGCTCCCCAGCTTCTGTTTTGATTATTGTATCAGAGGGAGCCTGTTATTTTACCCAGCGAGGAAACTCCGCATGTGTTTGGCTCTCTGGTGCTCCCATCATGACTCCTGGTAGTGCGGCAGCTGCCCATCACACCTCGCCAGGGCGAACAGCAACACAGCCCAGCACAACACCCCTCCCAAATGCTGGTGCTGGACCTTCTCGGGGTGTTTTCTCTGCCAGGGGAACGTGTCTGTGGGACACAGGGTGTTCTTTCATCCTCCCCCTCCCCGCCTTGCACCAACGCTGCCCAGTGCAAGAGCCGGGTTGGGTTGGGCTGGGCTGGGCTGGTCCTTGCACTGGCTACAGACATGGAGATCTGTCCTGGGGCCAGAGGGTTGCTCCAGGGGTTGAAGACAGAGAGCAAAGACCTGAGGAAGCAAAAAGCTCAGGCTCTGCATCACAGAACAACAATTCCTTGGCTTTAACAGAGAACAAGTCTGAACTATGGGGTCTCACTTTGAGGTTAAAGTGAGGTGGAGAATAGGGTCTGTGAGATCAACCCACAGCAACCATGGACTGGGGAGAGGGCAGGGAACAAAAAATGTTGCTGGATCTGGCTGCAATTTTTCACGTGCCCTTTCTCTTCACAGACGAAAGACTGTCAGGAGAGAGGAGTGACAGACCTGCCTGTAGTCTGTGTATAGGATGAGACATGGCATGAGGTAGAGTCAGGTATGAGGTAACAGTATGATTTAGTCTCATACTTGGGGAGTGAGCAATCTGAAGATAACGTCTGAAAGTCACTTTTGTCCTTGCAATTGCATGCCTCAACTCCACTTTGGCCTTTGCTCACCAAAGTCCTGTCAAATTCTACAGCAGGGTAAATCAGTGCTAGTAGCTTCAAGAGATAATGGGAATCTTAAAATAATCCCACATACCTCACATAAATGTGATGCTTTAGAAAGACTCAGATGTTAATACATACAAGTATAAATGTGTGCGTATATGCATGCGTGCATTTATCTCTCTATAATTAAATCTTTTATTAGAAGGCATTATTGAAGAGTGTTGTCTAACAGAGGGCATTCACAGCATGCAGCCTTTTCTTTCCCAAAGCAGAGCCTGAGGGTGCCAGCACAGCAGGAGTCAGAAGAGGCCATCTACTGTGTAACTCCAGCATCATTGTCCAGAAGAGCTCTTGGGCTCCCACAGGATTTGGGAGAAGCCAGGAGCCAGCACCACTGACTCCCTAACACTATGCTTTTGATGTGAAGGCTTCTAGCTCCTTGCTGGTCTGGCTGGGTGCCATGCAAAATTGATCCACATGCCATATTTGGCACTTGTAGTACACACTTCCACCCTTGCTCTTGAAGATCAGCCAAGATATTATCCACTGGCCCTGCTGGGAAATGGTCTTAACAGCCATCAGGCCATCATAAAGAGGAATTTGCCAATTTTCACTGATTTTTCTGAGGAGTCATGTACTTATCAGGCCTTTAGCTTTTGCGAAATTTTCTCTTTAATTCTCAGCAGTCCTTTAGGAGCAGGGAAATATCACTGAATGGCCTCAGAGTCCTTCAGTGTCACTGCTAAACCACAGCAGCATTTGAGGTCACTGCTGCTCAAACACTTTCCTGGCTCCAGCAGTGATCTGCTTCAAAATACAAGGCGTTTGGCACATTTTGACAGCTGGTTTATGGAGCCAGCATAGCTTCCAAGTGAATCTGAGGAACTGTCCTGGAATGAACTGTTTCCATGGGGGCAGCCAGGAAACTTTCCAGGAGGCTCCACTCCTTCAGAGACAGCCTGCAGGGATGGAGAAGGAGGAGGAATTTGCTCACTTCTTGTTGAGAAGAATTTTTCTCTCTGATGATAGCAGAGGCTGTTCCCTTGGGACATTTTGTTTGGGCCTATTTAATCCCATACTCAGCTCCACCATCTCCTCCTCAGCAACCAGGCCTCATCACTCCTCATTTCTCCAAAACCTGCCTCAGATCAGGTACAACTTCAAACAACTTCTTTGTGACTGCCCTGGCTCTGGACCCAGGGCTCTGCATGTGACACCACACCCCCACGCTCCGAGATGATCTCTTCCAACAGAACATCCTTCTCAGTCACAGTTTGTGTGGGAAGGGACCTTGAAAGGTCATCTGGTTCAACCCCCTGCCATTTCACTAGACCCAGTCACTCAGAGCCACGTCCATCTGACTTTGAATGTTTCCAGGGATGGGGCATCTACCAGCTCTCTGGGCAACCTGTGCCCGTGCTTCACCACCCTCATTGTAAAACATCTCTTCTTTACATCTAGTCTAAATCTGCCCTCTTTTAGTTTAAAACCTTACTCCTTGTCCTATCAATACATGCTCTGGTAAAAAGTCTGTCCCCATCTTTCTTATATGCTCCCATTGCTATGAGCTCATCCTTCTGGCAATGATCTGACCACTTGTTGCCTTCTCTTCTCCAGCCCCTCCATTACAAACTCTTGGGCTTTAGCTCCATGGTTTAGGAAGGAGCAGCAGAAGGAACATCTGGTAGATGCAATCATTGCAGTCAGTGCTGAGGAGCAGCAAGCGGAATTACACCTCTGAGCCTTCTGCCTTTATCAGCCTCTGGTTTGGAAGGAAGGGAGGCAGAACAGGCTGGACACCAAGCAGCCACTGTACTCCCCTGCTCTCCCTCCCTGGCGTGAATGACAGCCTTGCCTGTAATATCTATAATCTCCCACTGTCCAACAATTGTGCAAATATTGTACTGCCGGCAGCAAAGAGCAGTCGAGGATGGTTGGAGGATCAGCTCCACAGGCTTGACAGGCTGTCGGGAAGCAGAGTGACTCCGTCTGTGGGCATGGGCTAAGGGGGTGCCCGGCTAGCTCATCCTTTGCACGAGGGCTTCCCTGAAACTCCAGGAACATGGCCAGAACCGCCATTCAGTGCCACAAACCTGCCCCACAGAGCATCCCCCGGACTGGGGTGTTCTCCAAAGGTCTGCAAGACCCGTCTGCGAGAGCTGTGCTTGAGTTCAGTAGCCCAGGAATGCTGCTGCTGCTGCACGGTCCCCGAGGATGCCAATGTCCTCCCCCCAGCTCCGGGAGATGTACGTAAGGATCTGGTGCTGGGGAGGCCCGAGCTAACGGGCTGGGCTGGAAAGTTTTGGAAGGGACAGGGGAGCACGGCAGCCTGCCCAAACCCGCCATCAGAGACGGCCGCGCAGCCCTCCCCTGCGCCGCCGGCTCCCTCCCCCGGCCCTGGGGCGCTCCGAGGTGGGATTCTCCCTCCGAAAGGCTCCCGGAGCGCCGAGAGCCCGCCCCGGCCGGCAGAGGCGGCGGCCCGGAGCGCTGCCCGGTGGGTCCGGCCATGGGCAGCGGCAGCAGCCGGCGGCGGGGCGCGGCGGGGC
>VZRQ01009099.1:619159-651708 GCA_013397975.1 Machaerirhynchus nigripectus
CAGCCCGGGCGTCCCCGCCGCCCTGGGCACCCCTGCCGCAGCCGGCGCCACCCGCCGCGGCCGTGGCTTCTTCCTCCGTACATCAACGGCGTTAAATTGCTTGGATCTTCGCTGCGAGCCAGGCTCGATGCTCTGTTTGCGTTTTCTCTTTGCTGCTGCTCTCTTAGCGCTTTCAGTCTCTGGTGCAAGGGAAACACGGTCCCGACACGGGCCGTCCCGTTCTCCAGTCTCCCGGTGCTACTGGAAGTTTCTTTTCCTGACTTGTGGAAATAGCTCGACTTTATAAAGCTCGGCTCCTGCTTTTCCCTGGGTCAGGCTTGCAAACAGAAGTTTAAAAATGTGAACATTAAGCTGCCCTTTAATGTTTGCCAATCCACTGCAACTGCAGTCTTGCTCTTCCTAAAGGCACGCTTCAGTCTCTTTCAGTTCAACAAATAATAGATTTGCCTCCGAGGGAATTGGGATTTATCTTTTGGCCTTTTTTTCCAATCCAAGAATAACAGCAGCATATATGTCAGCTGGTGATGAGGCCAAAAATCACCAACATCTTTCATCTTAGCTTGGCTTTGGAAGTTGTGTGTTGTTTGTTAGATAAACACTGCTCTCTACAGATACACAAAAGTTGTCAGAATAAAGTATTAAATTAAAAATTGAAAGAAATATTTAGGACCCAGGAACACTCTGCCTTGCATGCCTCAGGTTTGCTCTTTAGAAGTGTATCATTTCCATCACTGAACTTCACATCCATGGGTTAAGGATTACTTTAATACAAAATAAACTTTCCACTAGGAAACTTGGTAGGGTTCCATATGAGAACCCTTTATTTAGACAGGTTTTAAAGAAAAGCCTCAAAGGAAGTAAGGTTTGGAAATGGATGAAAAAAAGAGAGACATCTTGTATTGACATATTTTTTCCTTGCTCTTTAAACTCCAAACCCTCCTGCAGAATGAACTGAGCTCACTCCAGCACTGCTTTCTCCTCTGAGGGACTCTCATTTATGAGGAATCCTCCTGACTTCTCGCATTTATCTTTACTTACAGGAATAGAGGCTGCTGATACTCATTTTCCCTCTTCTTCCACATGTGAATATCATGGCTGGATCTTTAAAAATAGTAATTATATAAGCTGTGAGTTTTCCTATGCATAAAGCAATATTGCAGCTCTACTTTGAAGCAATGTATATTGTGGGTAATAACATATCAGAAAGGCAGTGGAGCTGCCCTCATCTTTCTTTTCTAGTATCAGTAGAGACAGTCCACTACAGCAATAGATACCAGTGAAGTAATGACAAGGAGCAAACTATAGACGCTGAGGAATTTAAGATGTAGGCCTTGGGGTAGTGCGGGGGGGTCACCATGCCCCACTCCCTGCTTCAGACTTCCCTCTCTGGCAGAAATGACAGTGAGGAACCTGTAGCATCACCTCAGCCACCCCAGCTTGTGGTGCAGACCCAGGGTGGGAGTGCTGTCAAGCTTTGCAGCACAGAGATGTTCATGAGGGTCCTCAAATCTCAGCGTGGAGCAGGCATATGGGATCTTGGTGATGCAGTGAGGCCAAGTGGGTGCAGCCCACAGCTGTGCCCAAAGTGAGGCAGCAGTGATGCTGAGCATCCTGTCTCCTCGTCCAGCTGCTGCTGCTGCCTCTTGTTAGGGAGGAAATTCACAGCTCTGGCTGCACCCAGACAAAAGCAGCAAAGAACTGCAAGTATTTTTCAAAGATTTAAAAGACATACAAGGGAGGTCTCAGGTAGTTTCAGGGCAAACTTGAAGCTTTTCTTGGTAGCACTTTATTTACCTGAACCTGAGAAGTCATGGGCTTACTGTTCTGACTCCTTGAGGCCTAAAAAGTCACTAGGCTGTGAAAAGGAGGGAGGAAACTGTTTGCAGCACCAGGTTTTGGTTGTTTACTGGGTGCAATTTAGTCTTCTAGGTTTGTTGTGCAAACTGCAGTCCCACCCTTCCCAAGAGGCTGGTGGAGGAGGTTTCTGGAAAGGGGTATCAGCCTCATTGTGTCACTACTTCCTCCCTAGAAGTTTTGAGGGCAGTTTCTCTCAGTCTTGCCAGCTTCTCAAGTCATTTGTAGTTTCTGTCTTGTGGCAGGAACTTGCTTGCTTTGCCCTGTTCTGCTGTGGAAATTGGAGGATAAACAAAGAAATTTTGGAGAAGAAAGAATGAGTTAATTCATCAGAGTTAATGGGGGAAAGGTGAAGCAGGAGGAGGAAAGGCAACAAAGAGGTATTACAGTAGGAAAGCCTGATGAGAAATAGCCCCTGGAGGAGCAGATTCTGGGCAGTGGGAGTAGAAGAAACCTTTGACACCAGTCAGAAGAAAGCAGAATTGCAAGCAGGACTCATCTTTCTGCTGTCACGGCTGAGTTTCTCGTGGGCATGACGTGCATCAGTGTCGTGTTTCACACCTGAACCCTGGCACAATTTGCCATCCAGCAGCACGCTGGCAGTGCCAGTGGGCAGTCAAGTGACAAGGGCTGGTGGAGGGGAATGCACCTGCATTTAAAGGCTTGAGCCACCTCTATTATATTCAAATAGTGCCTGGGAGCAAGGGTGAAAGCGTATCACAGCAGCAGGCTGGAACCAAATCCTGATGGGAAACCTGGACATGGCTCAGAGCAGACCCCAGCACATCTTGTCAGCATCAAACATCCGTTTTCAGCTTTGCTCTCCATTCCAGATGATTGTACATGCTTTTCCTTGTTCCTTTGTTCAAGACAGAAGAATGTAGTTGAGGTTTTGCAGGTGCTTCTGCGGCACAGAGCAGGGGTGGCAGCTCTTGGTGGAAGCCAGGGCAGAGGCTGTGGCCTCAGGCATTTCCCCACTGGTTTCCTGAAATGGAGGAATAATGCAGACATGTTAGGGTCTTGGTTTTAACAGCTTTTTCCATGGCACCATCACTCCTCCTGACTGGAGACGGGATGTGATTTCAGTAAGCAGTGTGATTTTGGCTGCAGCACAGGAGTAACAGGTAGAGGGTGTATTCACCAACTTCTAATGGGACTATAGTATACTTTTAAAACACCCAAGTCTTCAAAGCTTTACCTGATTTTTTCAGCCAGATGTTTTTTCTGCAGACTGATGTGGCACAGCGTCACCTCGTGGCTGGCTGGTCCCAGCTGCAAACACTTAAGGGTCCTGAAGGGACATTAAATGTCATGCCCCATTAGTTTCTTACAGGAACTCAGGTTTATTTTTCTACTCTTGTTAAAATGTGCTTCCCTCAAACAGAAATTTGATCTTTCTAGTTACATGTTGTTAGCAGTTTATTTCAGCATTTTCTTCCTGGTTGTATTAATAGGCAAAAATGCCCTCGAGTCAAGACATTGTGCTACACTTTCATAGGGAGCCTGGGGCCTTCAGAAAATGTCATTTCCAGCTGAACATCTGGGACTCCTTGGAACTTCCCAAAATCAGACTATTTCAGATTCTGCAGTTAATGTCCAGTTGTAGATCTGGCATCTGCTGAGTTAGAGATCTCCTTCTCTCTCCCGTTACATTCATTGTCTTGTTAAAAGCACCTGAAACTTCACCGGAGCCCAGAGGCGGTGAGCTGTGCTGTCCCCGCAGCCAGCATCACCCTCCCAGCACAGCTGTGTTGCACCTGGACTTGGAAAACTGCTGACTAGGTATTTTCCACAACTCCCCCCTTCACTTGGCAGAGCATGGGTTGCTTTTGCCCTGGAAACTTCACGGTCTAAAAAGTAAGCCCAGGGCATGCACAGAATAGCTGGGAGCTGGTGTTTTAGTTGGCAGGAGAGGAGAAGCGTGGGAACTCCTTGCATCCCTGCCCATTTCCCGTCCACTGCCTGCTCTTAATTCCTTCGCCAGCCAGAGGATGTTGCTGCAGACCGGAGCAAAGCTGGGAGTGCTTTGCCTGAGAGTGAGTGCTTTGCCTGGGGGGCAGCTGGGGCCATGCATCACGTTTGGTACCTACTGGCACACTAAGTAAGCCACCATTTTTTTGCCAGCAGTGTCTGCCAGTTGGAGAGGCTGATTCCGGCAGTGCTGACTGGCTCAGCCCCCGGTCCTGCGCTGGTGTCGCTGGAGGCTGCTGCCCTGCTGTGGGTCCAGCTCAGCCCTCAGCGCTCCACTGCAGACTGCACCTGCAGGGCGCTCCAGCTGATACCCTCCCTCCCTGCCACAGCAGCACCTTGGCATTTCAGCTCAGACAGGTCCCCTGGTCCCATTCATGGGGTGTTTGTGAAGAGGGATTTGGGAGGAGCAGAGCCTGGGAAGAAGGCACTGGTTTACATTTTGCAGAAACACTGCACTATTAAACCACACTCAGTGGACCAGCACTGGCAGAGAGCACACTGCTCCACATAGATATTTTACGTGGCTCAGTCACTCACCAGGCTGCCTTGGACGTGAGTTGCACCTGAGCTGCACTCATGGTCTCTACTGCATCCAGGGCTGTATCTGTACTGGTAAACTGTACCATAGCAGCTGCCTGGCACTGGACCATGATGGTCTGCCCCACTGTGCTGGCATGATTTTTGGTCAGGACCAGCTTGTAGTCTCCCAGATAATGCTTGGGCATGGCTCAGGGGCCAGCACAGGGACCGTCTTAAAGAGAGCTTGAATTTGGCCGCCCAGTTTTGGAGACAATGTTAGTAGTCCAGACTGTAGCTGGCTGGTTTCAGTGCAGCTTGGGAGCAGCTCTAGAGCCTGCAAAGGTACACGGCTCCGGATCACCTTGTGGAAGGTCCTAGGGAAGGGTGTTCTCTCCCAGCTTACTCACAGCTGCTGGAGCTGACAGAGGGAGAAGGTGGGTAAAGGCTGTCAGGGCCATGAGGAACTTGCACTGGTTTGGGGCGAGTGGGAAGCTGCACGCCAGGAATTTTGGTTCATGCACGCAGCAGAGAGAAATAGCTCTTGCTTCCAGCTCTCTGCTCTGCCTTGCTCCCAGGAGCTGCTGCCCTAAAGGATGGCTGAACTGTGTGTGCAATGACTGTCAAACCATTCCACCTCACATATCATGATATTAAATTAAATGTGGATACATGCTGGGTGAGCTTCATAGCCAAGCCTTTAAACTTGGAGAAGGGGGTGGTGCGGAGCTTTGTGGCGCAGCAGACCTCAGCACAAAATGCCTGTGCTTGAGAATAGGGTGGAAAACGAGGAGACACACCATGGTCTAGATGAGTAATAAAAAGATGACTGCAAGCTGCAGAAAGGAGAAGCTGACTTCATTTATCTTTTAACAGGGCACAGGCCAGCCAGGCCAGCAATTACTTATTTAGCTGTAGGATAGGAACCCCTAATATTAAAGTGTCCTGACATGCACATCATCCTAACCCACATAAAGGGCTAATACTAATTATCTGCTGAACTTGCAACACACACATTACAGCAATCCTGAGCTGGCTGGGTGGGGTCAGTTTTTATTGTGTCTCACAGCCCACGGCAGCTGGTGCTCTGCACCCTGCCTGCTGCCTGGCACACGGTGTCAACCAGGCACCGCCGAGCCAGGCGTCCTTTGTCCGCAGGAATTGGGAGCAGCTCTCAAAGCGCAGAGACTCTTGATGGCCGGGAAAAGGCAGAGGCTGGAGGTGCCTTTTGTTTTTACTTGCCACCATTTTTGACTCATGCAGTGGATGAAATGTTGGTGGAGATCTACCTGTGCCAGTTCCAAATTCTCTTGGGAAATAAGCATTGTTGCTGACAGATCCCTTGGAAAAGGTGGGAGCAGGTTTTGCACAGAGAAGCAGATTTTGCTAACCGGAGCTGCTCTGTCCTGATGACTAATTATTTCTGTCTTCCACCCACACAACACGTACAGCTTGTAATATGGAGGAGTCAGCCACAAGGGAAGAAAAAACAGACAACCTACATTACAATCCAAACTCCTCCCTAAAATAATCCAAACCCATCCTTTGTGCAGAAGTATTGGAAGCTGGGTTCTCACTGTGGGAAGAACATCATCAAAGCACTCCTCAAGAACTGTATTTCCCTTGGTGCTGAGGATGAATAATGTTCTTCGCCTGGTGGAAGGAAACTCGGGCGGCAACAGTAGTCCAGTGGATGATGGATGAGGAGCTGCACTGTGGGATGCAATCCCAGGAGAAGCCAACCATCAGAGCTCAGCATGCTGTTCTCCTGGCACTGCTGCTTGCTCTTGTTGCTTGTGGGAGATTGCCAAGAAACAATCCTGAATAACCAGGAGAGAACTGTCTTAGCTCACTGTCAGCTTTCTCACATCCCCTTGTCTCTGCTTGGACCCAGAAGCTGTTTCTAGAGTAGTTCAGCCTCTTGCAGAGAAAACGAAGTGTTGCCAAAGAGCAAGGACTGTTCTGAAAGGATGTGGAATTCCTTTTGACAGGTATTACACTAAAACTCTACGAAAGGCTGGCAACATCTATTGTCATTTTAAGCAGGCAGCTAGGATGTGAAATACTGTGGATGACAGATACCTTTTCCAGCTCTTGAAATGGAAACTACTAAGGGCTTACCTGGAAGAGATATTGACCCAGTGCCATGAGACAGGTGTCCTTGCTGCCACCCTCCTCACTTGCTGAAGTGTGGGAGCCAAAGGTGACTACAGCAGCACAAAGCCCTTGCAAGAGGCAGGGAAGAACTGAGCAGTTTGCTGCCAAGCACCTCTGCATCTGCCTAGCAGTGTCTGAGAACACAGTGTTTAAACCTCAACTCCTATCCATCCCCATGAGAAGCAGCTGAGGAAGGACTGTAGTGAAAGAATCTCCTTGCAGATTAAAATCAGGTGCCATGCAATAACTGCAGACACCCAGGTGGACATTTCTACCCAGCGGATGGCACATACAGGCCTGACCAATACCAGCAGATTTGAACTGGCACAAAACTGTGTGTGAAGCCATCACTGTTGTGCCAGCAGTGCCTGTAGTGGGGCATTGCCCCTCCATAGCTCCCACACTTGCCAGCACCAGTCCCGTGCATGACCTTGAGGCAGCACAGGTGTGAGCTGTTCCAAGAGCTGATTTTGCTGAGGAATCGCTCAATCCCATCCAGGCTTGCAGAAACGCAGCAGAGGAACAGGCAATGGCTCTGCATTGAAGCTTTTCCACACCACTCCCTGGTTCCTTTGCTTCCCATTTTTCTTGTACAGAAAAATATTTTCCTCTTTTCCACACTGATGGAACAGCTTTTCATTTTTGTTTTCTGGAGGGCCCTGTTTTGGTGCTACCTGTGTAACTTGTTAAGTGTTGTTGTGAGATTCAGGGATTTGAGTTTGAAGGAGGCCCACCAACTTTAGGACTGCATCTCAGAAAAAATAATGACAAGCCAAGATGGGTCTAGTTTTATGCAAAGCCATGTCCCTGTCCCACTCTCTTTCCCTGTGAGAGTACAATGAAAAGGTAGAAAAAGATGAGAGCCATATTCTCAGTAGCATCTGGCTACAGAGGGTTCCGTTTATTACTGGCCCAGCTGGGAATGGAGGGTCCCATCACTGCCCCCCTTTTAAATACCATTAGGTTTGACTTTGGTTGCTCCCCAGGTATCCCATTGAAAGCCTGTGTATTCCAGCATAGGGAAGATGGATGTTTATTCCAGATGGATCATTTTTTCAGGGAAATGTCTTTGTCAGGTGAAAATTAGGTTGATGTTGCAGTAACTTCCTCCCTCAGCAGGTGTTTTCATACTGCTGCCTGCAGCTGGTGGCACAGTGGGCATTCATGGAAAACTGGGAGGTTTAACAAGTCAGCATCCAGGGGTTTCAGTTCTGTAGCCTGCAGCCACCCAGCTGCCCTGAATGCTGAAACAGAACTGGCAAAACAGGGCTAGTAAAGCAGAGTCTCTTGTACCTGTATTGTCTCCACAGAGGTTGATTGGGAGTTTAAACCGGGGCAGGGGGTTTAAACCAGGGCATGTAGCCCACTATAGACAGAGGTAGAAAAAAATAATGGTTTGGGTTGAAAGGGAGCTTTGAAGATCAGCTAGTTCCAACCCCCCCATCATGGGCAAGGACATCTTCAGCTAGACCAGATTGCTCAAAGCTCTATCCAGCCTGGCTTTGCAGACTGCCAGGGATGGGGCAGCCACAGCTTTTCTGGGCGACCTGTTCCAGTGCCTCACCACCCTCACAGTAAGAATTTCTTCCTAACATCTAATTTAAACCTGACCTCTTTCAGTTTAAAACCATTGCCCCTTGTCCTGTCACTGCAGGTCCTGTAAACAGCCTCTCTCCACCTTTCTTCTAGGCCTCTTTTAAGTACTGAAAGGTTGCAGGAAGGTTTCCCCAGAACCTTCTCTTCTCCAGGCTGACCAACCCCAACTATCTCAGCCTGTCCTCACAGGAAAGGTGCTCCACGCCTCTGATCATTTTCATGGTCCTCCTCTGGACTTAACTCCAACAGGTCCATGTCCTTCCTGTGCTGAGGACCCCAGAGCTGGATGCAGCACTGCAGGTGGGGTCTCAACAGAGCAGAGTAATAAAGTAAAATCACCCTCGTTGACTTTAAAGTGTTGTAACCATATCTTGTCTTTTATGCTAGGCTTTGTCAACCGGAAGCCCACCAGGCCCAGAGAACAACAACGTCGACCATCAGTGAGTATCCCCTGCTTTCACTGTATCTTCAGGGGGGAAAAGCAGGTGGAAATAAAGGGACCTTCCCCTTCAGGGAAAGGCTATTTCTTCATTCCTCACACTATGCAAAAGAGATGGGAATGGTGTGAAATGGTTTATAGCCCTAAATATTCTGCCCTTTTACTTACTTGCAAATTTTAAAAAAATCAGGCGCTGCTTGAAAAGATCCAGGCTCCAGCTCAAGTGTAGTATAGAGGTTGTGAGCAATCAGAATTTAGGATGTCCACGTGTCAGAGAGGCACCTTGGAGTAGCTGGTGCAAAGCTGTGGAGAATTGCTCGAGCAAGGAGCTCCGGCCCTGATTCACCCGTGGCCTCTGCAGAGTGTGGAAAAGGAGAGTAATGTCTCTTTGCTCCCTAGGAATCATAAGAGAAAGCCCATGAGATGCTCCAATGCTACAGCAGTTAGAGACATGAGTGTCCCTCGGGGACAGGGGAACAGTGGGGACCTGCTGCTCTGGGTGCCAAACAAAAGAAATCTGAAATTTTCCATAAGGCAAAGCTGCCCAGCAGAGTGAGCCTCCGAGTCTGCCTGCACCAGGCAATGGGGACAGCTTAACACATGTTAAAAAAAGCTAGGTGAAATGAACAGGCTTTAAAAACCATCTTAATATATCACCTCCTTACACTAAAGAGTGATTCTCTTCAGCGTTAAGCTCTGGCTGTCATCCAGTGCCTCTGCTCCTGCAGCACTAGGGAGCAGACTGATCTGCAGATCCTGCCCATGGGCTGTGACCTACTAACGCCCAGCAGTGCTGGTGGATGTGTCAGCAGAGCCCAGGCACCCGCTGCTGTCTGCCCTCCCCCTCCTGCTCTCCCTCCCAGCTGGCAGGGAGCTCACCTGGCAGGCTCCTGGTTCCCAGAGCGCTCAGAAAACACAGCTGCCCTTGGCTTTTCTGATGGCAAGGCTTGTACAGGTGCTCTCACAGGGACTTTAACCTCTCCTGTGCTTTTTGGTGTCCTCAGCGGGCTTTGGACTACGATGGCAACTGAGCATTCTCCTCCTGGGGTGCACAGCCGGCCCTGCCAGTCCCCTACGCAGCTCCCCAGCCCCAGGCACCCACTGGCCCCTTACACCCTGCCAAAGCTTTCCTTCTTCCACCTTTTTTGACATGCAGAGGGAAGATTTGAGAGAGCAGAAAATGTTTTCTGATCTGGAATGACAGAGCAGGAGCTTATTTTCATTTAGATAACATTTACTTTATACCTGCTGCAGAGCCCCATAGCACAGCTCACGTGTGAAGTGCCTGTACTGCCTGAGATAAGCAGGGTTGCAATTTCTACTGGCAAGAACTGTGCAAACATTTTTTTTGGAAATGGCCCAGCACCAAGCAAAATTTTGAAGACATCAAATCAAATAAAATCAAATCAAGCCATGGAAACAGAGGTCATTGTGCGTGCATAGGTGTCTCATCCTTCACGTTTCTGTGGCTGGAATCATTCTAGGTAAACACTCACTTTACAAACAGCAAAAGTGAGCCTTGTCTTGATAGAGTTGCTGACTGAAGAAATTGCCACAAAGCCAATTAAAGCAGAAGTAAACATCAAGGAAGGAGAAGGAAAACTTGATACAGAGATTTAATAGTGTCTGTCAAGAGAGCAGTCACGCGAGACAGAGATGGGTGTGCACCTCCTGTCCTGGAGCATGCCTGTGTGACACCACACAAGCGTCTAAACCAGCCCCTGGTAAATACTTGGGGTGTCCATAAATACTTTGTTGGATGTGCTCCTTCTTGGGCTATGTTACCTCTCTTCCTCCCTCCCCCAAAGTCTTTTGGGAGCTGCTCTCTAGCATCTGGTAGTTCACGGGTGGATGACACAGCCCAGGCACATGGCAATGATTTTATAATTGCTGCCAAGGCTCGTGTCACTGGCAGAGTTACCGGGGCGTTGTTTTGACCCATTTTTCAGCTGCTAGGTCTTGCAGAAGGCATTTTAATGATTAACCCTGGACTTCCCCATCCTCAGCAAAATGATAAAAACCACCGGCCTAGATTCACCCCAGCCTAGTTTTCAGCCACTTAACTCAGGTCTGAGCGTGTCACCCGAGTGACCCATCAGGGCCGTTGTCACGGGAGCCCTCAGGCAGCTCTCCCCCAGGCACCTGCCTGACACCAGGGATATGACAGCCATCCCCACTGCTGGGATCTTGCTCAAAGGTGGTTTTGCTCACTGTTGGTCCAGTTTTTCCCTCTGCATTTCCTTCTCCACATTGCATAGTTCATTGTCTTTATGCTTAACAAAAAAAGCCACCCATAATTCCTGCTTCCCTTAAGAATTTTTAAACACCGAGAGGCCTGTAGCTGAAATGGAGCACATTTCTGGCTTTCCTCTTTCCTAAATTGCTATGCTCTAGCCTCTTAAATCACTTTTATTGCAGCTTTCTAAACTCCCTCCAAGCTGTTAATAACACTTTAGCAATGAGGCGCCCAGCTGCCTGCCCAGTAATCCTGATGGAGCTGCACTAGCCTTCTTTTTTCCTTGCTGTCCTACCACGCTGCAAATTCCCTCTTGTATGCTTTTCAGTTAACTCCTCTCTCAGCTTTGCTCATTTCTCTCCTTCCCCAGAACATCTGGGGTTTAAAAATCTTTCCTCTCAAAGTACTGACCTGTTACTTTCCCAGCTGGAACATCTAACAGCCCTCAGCTGGACTCAGTGTGTTTGAAGCCAGGCACTGCAGCCCTGGCACATGGTGAGGGGAGCATGAAGGTGCCTCCTCTGCTGCTGGAGCAGCTGGAGGAGCACAAGAGCAGGCTTGTGGTCCACCAGCTTTTGTCCTGTGCACATCCTGAGCTTGGGATTCCCTGCCACAGCCTCTCATTAAATTCTCAGCAGAAATAGCTGCACCAATGTGCCTTTGAGATGGAGGTTTAGGTTGGGATGGCTTCAGGAGGTCTCCAGTCCAATCTCCTTGCTCTAGCTCCAAGCTGGATCAGCTGTGAAGTCAAAGCAGAATGCTCCAGGCTTAGTCCCACCAGGTCTTGAAAGCCTCCAAGTACAGAGCCTGTGCAACCACACACAGCCTGTTCCTCTGCTTGCTGTCCTCAGGGTGCAGAAGTTTCTCCTTTTATCCAGATTAAAGCTCTCATTTTTTATTTCCATTTTCACGTATTAAATGATACAGAACTTTGCCACAAATACAGAACTAGTATGAACAACAGCTTGCTTTTCCTTTGCTCTTGAAAGAAAACGCAGACCGCTCTTTTCCTCTCATTTCTGGGGTGTGCACGGTAAGTGGAGTCTGCTTTTGTTTTTTCAAAAGCACATCTCTGTCTCAACGAGTTTTACCTGGAGATTTTCTCCATGCAAACCAAAGCATCGAGAATAATTAACAGTGGGAAATTATGTAAGTGCTAAGAGAAACAATAGCTCTTCTGTGGGCCCGCAAGTAAGCTGCCAGGAGCTCTGCCTCTTATTCACCACGTAACATAAAATTAGTTTGAGGATTGTCACAGTGCGGAGTTTAAATCAGTAAACCGTGTGTTTTACCTCAGATTTCTGCACTTCCTTTTCCCATTTTTGCTTTGTAAATGCTGCTGTATGGTTTGAGCTCTTGGACTTGTAGCTTTCTTCTCAGGTCTTATTTATTGCAGTGGGAATCAGATACCCTGCAGCCCCTCAGCAGGAAAATAAATAAAAGGAATAAGAGAAGAGTCCAGTTGCTAAGTCCTAGTTGCTGCTAGTAGAACTTGGCATCAAGGGCACGGTGTGGTATAAGTAAGTGTAGAACACCCACACGACCCAGTGTCATCAGCTGGCCATCAGGTGACTCCAGGAAAAACACCAGACTCTTTCTGACACGTGGGGGGCACAGCATGAACACAGCTTGGTCAGAGCAGCTGGACTACAGAGGAGCCTCCGTGGCCAGGGCAGGGCAGAGCAGAGGGAGGGTGGCTGCACTGTGGGCACACACACTGCAGCTGCTGCCTGTGGGAGGAACACTGAGGATGCTCCCTGGCCCAAGGAGAGCAGAATGAAAGCACCTCCTCTATAGGACAAACTGTCCTTAGAAAAGCATTTCAGGTTCTTTTCTTCAATTCTGAGTCTACATTTACTTACCTGCTTTGGGGCAGTTTCTGTGATTNACATTTACTTACTTAAATGTACATACACATTTATATGCTTTGGGGCAGTTTCTGTGATTTCATCTAGAAAACAGGTCCTCAGTTTTTTCCTTAAAGGATGGTAATGGATGAATTGTATTAATCCCAGCTGCAAGACCAATGGTTGGGATAGATCTCATCTTTAGAGGAGTGGTAATTCCATAGATAATACATAGTGAGTCTGGGGCAGATATGGAGCCGTGCTAGTGTGTATGAAAATCTCTCTTCTCTGGCAATGAACTAACTGACACACAAAACCATTTATTTCTTGTTTACCCGTTCTTCACTAGTGGATGGTCACAAAGCCTTGGTTGACATGGCATGGCAGAGCACTTTGCAGTTTGGATTTACCAGCTCTGTTCTCCACTTAAACTCTGCACCTCACCATGACCTCCATTCCAAGGAGCCATGTCTATCAAGCCTGACAGCCCAACTTGCTCACCTCCCAGATCTCTACAAGGCCAAGGAGGAGCACTCACTTGTCAGCTGCTGGCTCCTCTCTTGAGTCCTGGAGGGCAAGATCAAGTAGACTTCATTGGTAGCACAGGGTACAGTGGTCAAAGCCTGCAGAAGACTTTTCAGTATGCACTATGTTCTCCCGTACGCAGGTAGGGACAGATTTCTCTTGTACCCAACATAAACCACCTCTGATAACAACAATAAACCCCATACCAGTTCCCTTTGAGTCATACATCAGTTCCCACTAATGGGAGGGCTGTGCTGATGTGGAAACAAAAGCCATAAGAGCAGTTTGAGGGAGCTGCATTTGTATTTTGGTTGAAACTCCGATCCCTTAAAAATACAAACAAAACTGCATAAACCCTTAAAAGTAGCATAAAGATTACACAGTCCTTCAGCTGGGCCTGGAACTTAACTCGTGGAAAGGTTCTGGGAGCTTGATCTGGAGCATTGTAAGGGTTGTACTGTAATGAACCCACAGACTAAACTGGTGCCAAGTGATAGCAAATGTCAGCAGGCAATGTGCCAGTGGGGTATGGGAACTAGACATGACAGAGTATCTGTGTCTCAGCGAGCCACATGCAGCTTGATCTTTTCCATTCACAAAAAAAAAGAAGCAAGGGTCTTGTGTCTTCAGAGCCCGATTCTGTCTCATTACACCAACAATTCATTCCCTTCCATGACAGGTGCCCAGAAAGCAACAAGAAGCCATTGGGGCAGTCCACTATATTATATGATTACTCAGAGGAGGAGCTCATGGCAAGCATCGAGCGGGAGTACTGCCGCTGAATGTCTCTTCCACGCCACGAGAATGTCAGGCATGAGCCTGGGAGCCCAGCTGGAGCAGAACTGCTACTGACAAAACAACACCTTGCACAGTGAGACAGCACGGGAGAGGTGGGTGGTGGAGGGTGATGGAGCGTGAGAGGCAGCGTGGCTGCTTGGGAAGCACAGAGGAGAATGTTCACCTCATCACCTCTGAGTGAGAGCATGAAGATCCTCACCAACTGCTGATTTCTGATCAGTGCCACTGGAAGAGGGACCAGCTCATCTTAAGAATCAATATTTAGGAGCTCATTTCTAAATGCTGTTTATAAATGAACATGTACTAGAACTGAATTGTCATACTAGAGGTGTTAAAACATCGTGCTTTGAAGGACGATCTTGCTTTGACTTAGTAAGAAAAATGCAACAATATCATTTGATCGAGAACTTACTTAGGGGGATGTTGAATGAAATTTGTGTTCCTGCCACTTAAAATGTGCCAAATGTACTCCTTGCGCTGTGCAAGCCTCAGGTCCAGGTCTGAATTTGATACTGTCTCTTTCAATCTGGTTCCCAGTATGGGAGACAAGAGGAAAAGGGGACTGAGCCCACCATCCAGTGCCCAGGTAGTGTAATCCCAGAGTTCAAATCCCATCATACAGACAAATTAGGCTCCTGGGAACCATCAGGGAACATAGGATTTGTATGATCCCTTTGGGCCAGGATCCTAGCATAGGTGTCCTACCTGGGGCTCCTTGGTGTGGATCCTCCCATGAAAGCAGGAGGCACATGCCCATTTCAATCACCCACCTCAAGAGGGACTTGCATGCTCTTGTAGAGCAGCTATTTGTGATCAGTTTTCAGAATTACCAGCCCTGGCCTTTCCCTACATCTCTTGTCCTAGAAGAAAAATCACTACATTTTACCATTAGCTGACCACAAAATAAAACACAAAGTTATCTCTCCTAAGGAAATAGTACATTTTCAGTGCTCACAGACAGGGAAGCCTGGTATATTTGGTTTCTGCTTTTATTTTAATTGCATCTTAACATACTACGAGCATCTGCCTATTATCAGAAGTAGAAAAATATTTCTATCTTCAGCTGAAGCATAAAGGCATCAGATGAAATCTTCACTATGTATAAATGCAAGAAGAAACTGCAGGGCACCTCTAAAGATGCTGTATTTTAAGTACTTTGTGATTCCTGGGACTTGTGAAACAGAAATAAATGCATCTTACTCTATGTAGCCCTCAGTGAAGGCATCAAATGTTCTGAGAAAGGCTCGCTGGCTTACCTGGGGAATCATCCTCTGGTACCTCAGAGACTAAGCAGGATGCACCCCTGGAGGATGGCAGGTGGGATGCCTTGAGGGGGCACTAGATCACACCCCTGGCACATGGACTCACACCCCAGCTGTCTTTCCTGCAGCAGCCTTTAGCAAGGCTGGACATTGTGCTCTGCCTGGGAGCTGGGGAGCCGCCAGGCAGCCCAGGGGTGGGCAGTGGGAAGGGAGCCAACCTCCCACAAATCTGTGCATGCTTGGAGGCAGAAGCTCCCAGCACACCAGCTGGGGCACATCAGCAGGACCAGGGATAATGGTTTTAAACTGAAAGAGGGTAGATTTGGGTTGAACATAACGAAGAAATTGTTCACTGTGGGGGTGTTGAGGCACTGGAACAGGTTGTGAATGCCCTGTTCCTGGAAGTGTTCAAAGCCAGGTTGGATGGGGCTCTGAGCAACCTGGTCTAGTGGAAGGTGTCCCTGCCCATGGCAGGGAGTGGGATTAGATGGTCCTAAAGGTCCCTTCGAACCCAGGCCATTTTATGATTCTGTGATACCTTGGTGGCCCAGAAACAGCTGGAGTAGAGACCAGATGTCCTTGCATTGCTGGGAGAAGTTGGGTGGGCCCTCTGGAGCAATGGTTCTCTAACCCTCCTGGAAAAAAATCCAGTTTTGACCAACACCACTTAAGTCACAGGAACAGTCATTTTTAGACCTGTTAATGTCACTGAGCTGTGGCAGGAACACAGTCTGTCTACAGCGTGTCAAGAGTCCACTCAGCAGATCTCCCAGAGCTTGTGTTAGTTTTCAGCAGCTCTCAAAGACCTACTGGGATGAACAGAATCTGCCTGTGGAGAGCAGAAAAAGCACAGTGACCCCAGCACCACAGGGGACCACGGTACTCTATATTCTTTTCTAATCACTGTAGTGGTTTAGATTTTCTTTCAATTTGGATTTCATTCTTTCAACTAAGCCCTTCCTTCTGTCAAGGTCCCCAGAGTCTCTGGCACATGGGGGGAGATATTTTGATGAGCTCAGTCACAGCTGCCCCTTGGTGAGGGCAGGGCCAGTGGATTGCTGCCTTTTTGGGTGGCCTCCAATGACACAGCAAACCAGAGGAAAGCCATGCTGCTGTCAGCCCACACTGTGACAGGAGCGGGCAGGGAACAGGGCTCTGCCTGCCCCCAGGGCGCTCTGCCTGTGCCCTGCCTGCCCTCACAGAGCTTCTCTCTCTGAAGCTGCACTTGGTGACTGGCCCAGCTAACAGCTCTACAACCCATTTCAGGCTCTCCTAAAGGAAAGCCTAACTATTAAAAATCACGGAAATGGACTAATTAAAAATCACGGAAATGGACTAATTAAAAAGAACACCTAAACTGAACATACTATTAGGCTGCAAAAAAATCTCTCAACTGAACACAGCAAAGTAGTGAACTGCTTTGTAAAATAAGCTTCTGAAATAACCAAGAGACAAGCACATTTCTATACGTGGAACAAAGGCGCAGTGGGTTTCATAGATAACCTTTCCAGCATCACCAACTAAAAAGGAGGAGCTGCAGGAACACAGGAAGGTCCAGAAAGGAGTGATGCGCCTGGGACAGTCACAGCGCCAGGGAAAAGGTGCAAGAAAGAAGTTTGGGGATGCAAGGAGGGACCTCAGACTGTGGCATGGTCTTGCAGGCTTTCTCTGTGCTATGAAATGATGTGTGCTCAGCACTGAGCTCAGACCACAGAGCCAGCCAGCACACACAGCTCACAGCCATCTGTCTTACTCTCTCTAGTTCATGCAGAACAGGATGGTGGTACCCAACCAGGTTCCCAGGAACTGTCTGCCCAAGAACCGATGGGGACTCTGCTCCTCCCCCTGTGTCAAACCTGCACCCAGCAGCACACCAAAAAGGGACAGTGGCAGTAGGGCTGGTGCCTAGGAAGGCACAACTACAGTTTTAATTAGCTGGTGTCAGTGTAACTCTGCTTTTGGTCCACCCTTTGCGCAGGGAAAATAGGACACTAGATCATTTGTAGGTAAGTAATAGTATGGAAGCAGTAGCTGTGCTCACAGCAAATTTCAAGAGAAATTTCTCAAATTAATGGCTTTTTCAGAAAAAGGACAATTGCACTATAGAGATCACTTTTTCACATCTCAGGAAGTGAATCCTGACACCACCTGAATTATCAGAAAGTTCCTTTTCATTGTATTTCTCTATAACCACCATCAAATCACAACTGCTTGAAGGACAAAAAATTACTCAGCTTGCCAGTACTTCCTGCCCCTAAAACAGTTTGCTGGAATTAAGCAGGGTTCTGGAGAGTCTCATATTCGTAATTTTGGAAACTATGCTCCTGTTCAATACCTGCAGCATAAGACAGGATAGCTGACGATGGCTTTTGAGCTGACACTAATAATTTCCATTAATAAACCAGCAAATGGCATGTGTTTTTAACCAAATCACTACATGATTAATCTAAAAAAGACAAATGCTACCTGCTGCATTTTGCACTAGTCCAAGAGGAGCAAGAGAGCCTTGCTGAAACAGAGCCTCTGCCCCAGCAAGGGGGGCAGCAAGGGGGGCACAGGGGCCCACAGGCCTGGAGCTGTGCCACAGGAACCTCATGGAGCTCCGCACGTTTGCCAGGGAGGTGTAGCACCAGCTGCCTGGCACAGACCACATCCACAGCAGGGTTCCCCCTCGCCCCACTCTGGACACAGGACATGGCAATTATTTGCCCAGGGTGAAGTGGGTTAATCTGGGCAGTGATAACCAACAGAAAAGAAGTCACTCTGAACTCAAGAGATGCTACAAGACACAAACCTAAGGTATTCTTCCCATCTAGGACAAACTCCCAGGAAAGGGTATGCTCCAGCTTTCTCAAGTTTTCTGCATGTTTAAGATGTGCCCATTGCCTTCTGCACATAGCAGGACATAAAAGCCATCAATTTCCTTCTCCTACACCCGAGGGTGGAAGCAGAAAATGAGGAAGGCTGCATTTGACAGCAGGATGAGAGCAATCTGGAAATAAAATGGCTCAGTGCTAACATACTGCAGGGAAGGGAACCCCAGGACAGCCTGGATTGTGAGACATGGCTGAGGCTTTGCAGCTTCCTCCTGGACTGCCTCACCATTTCCTCACCCTGCAGGTTGCTGGGTTTTGAGTCATGATTTACTCTTGCTGCACGCATGGAAGCAGTTTGCCTTCTCACAGCCAGAGCCTGCCTGCCTCAAGCTGCCTTGCCAGACGTGAACGGAAGGTAAACAGGCAGATGGGCTCACAGTCAAAACCAGTCAAAAGATTTATCCCCACAGATGAACTCAAGCCAGAGGCAAGCCTGGGGCAGGACTCAGCTCATGAGATGACAGATGAAGGATGTTGAGTACAGCTTTCACAGCTGGAAAGGGAGAATTAGCCAGAGTTGTGGCCTCAGCTGGAGGAGCACACCAAGAATGCAACATGGGCCACCTCTGCAGCATCAGAACGGATTCAGTCTTCCACTGTCCAGGCTTCAAGAGGATCAGATCAGTGCTCATTGGTTTGCAAGGCAACTCAAGCTGCTGCTCAGCCCAAGGCTTGGCTGTACAACCACGCAAGGTGGTGTGTGCAACAAGCAATGCCACTCTGACTGCAAAATGAAGCAGTAGGCCAATAGACATGTTTGAGCACAAACGCATTTTCCTTTAGAAAATTATTCCTTTTTATGGATTTAGAATAGCTTCAAGACAAAAGAACTTGCCCTCAACAATGCTTGTGTCAGCAAAGGGGTAGTTGGGAAGGCTTCCTTGTGTGCAGGCTGCTTTCTCTCACAGGATGAAGCTGTTCCAGACTCCAGTCCCATTAGGATGTGTACTGAGTGCCCCTCCTGGCTGCATGGAACAGCTCAGATCACATCTTGGTTCTAAGGAAAAGCAGAAAGGTGAGCACAGACTGCAAAATCCATTGCCAGGTTTCATACAAAGCCAGGGAAACAAAATAAAAATCGGCAAAAAACCCCCCAGGTATGCTTAGGGATATAATTGGATGCTCAGAAAAATCTTCCTTGAAAATTAGTAGGGACAGGTAGGACATCTTCCCCTGGGAGACAAAAGCATTGTGGCAACCTGCAGAGCCCAGGGGCTGGAGTTCGTGCTATTCTGCCAGAGCACTGAACCTGCAACTAAGCCTTCCCTTCCAGTTGTTCTCCTGAGGGGGAAGCAGAACCATCCACGAGATCTTCTCTTTCACCGTCCTCACACTTGCAAGAACAATGTGCTCTTCTGTGGACAAAGCCTAGAGTCATTGCTCCCAGGGCGCTCTCTGAGGGCTCTGCCTGCAAAGACTGAGCCACCTTGCAGTGAAAGGCTGTGACAAAAAGCTGGAATCATGACACCTTCTCCCTTCCTGCTGGAAATAAATATTTCTGCAGCTCAGGAGCTGGTCAGAGGGAAACAGCAGAAAAATGTAGGTAGTTGCTGCTGCTGTCACCATCGCTGGGCACCTCCTTCCCAGCTGAGACTGGGAGGCAACACGCAGCCAGCCACTTCCCCACCAGAGCAGGAAGATCTAAGGCTAGCACAGCCATCTTTTGAGTTAATTTCTCATCTCTTTCTCATTTCCAGCATTCACTCCATGTACAGCTTGCGATGCTACCAGAGCAGCACTCAGCACGTCCCTTCAGCTGACAGCTGCTGGAGCCTGGGCTGGAAGTGGTGTGGAGCTGGGAACTCTTGTTCCCAGAGAGCACAGAGAAGCCCCAAACCCTGGTGCGGGTGTGCACCTTCTACCACATACACGAGACAGGTGGTGTAAAATCATAAATGAGTGAGCCCTGGTCAATTTACAACAGGATCCAAAAAATCCTGCCTTTACAGGTAAGTGAACTAGCAAGCCCCAAAGTCTTCCACTGGCCAAGACATACAACCTGATCCTGAAGATTTACATAGTTCTGGAGTGGACGCCTACGAAACCTGAAAATTCGTTATTTTTTTATGACTTAAAACCAGTCACGTTACATACATTTTATTTAATAAAAGTTAAAAACACGTACAAAAATGCAGTTCCATTTCCTTAAAATATAGGCTCAAAATAAAAAGACTGAACAATAGAGTTCAGGCAGTAAAGTGCAAAGACAGCAGCTGTGCCAGTCATGCTTAATCCATAAATAACCCTTACACAGCAGGAAGGAACAGACAGAGCAGACACAGCCACACCGCAGCACAGCTATTCATGCACATCCACAAGAGAACAATCCACACATCCCAGAACGGGCTGCCAGGAATTGCAAGCCAGGTACACCCAAACAAGGAGGGAGCAGTTGCTTTTCCACATCATGACACACATACATGACACACTTTTAAAAAGTCTGTATTCTCCAGTCCACTGGTCCCCCTCCCCGTGATGCAACAAACATGACAATTTATATCATTATGACACAAGTTTCCAAACTGTTTTCTCAGGTGAGCACCATAAATGGTTAGTCTGTAAAAAAATGAAGTACTAAACTGGCTACTGAACTGAGACAGGACATGCTTCCCCTGGTTAAAAGCATGCAAAAACAGCATCCAAAAGCCAGACTTCTTGTTCTAAGGTATGTCTGAGGAAAAAAACCAAACAAAAGAGTAAGAGCAGCAACATCTCTTTGTTCACCACAGAAACTTGGAAAACTGGGTAGCAACAGAGAACAGCAACACCACAAGGATCCACTTCACCAGGAAAAGAGGTTCCAACTGAGCCCTTTGGAGAGTCCAAAGCAAGGTCCACACACACACTCACTGGCACGTACACTGGGTCAGTGGGATTACAGCACATGTCATTGAACAGGGTGTGGGCCTTTGAAAGGTCAGGCACAAGCGCTTCAGTACACTTAGCACAATACTCCAATTTAGTGCAGTTTGAAAACTTACTGTTAATTTTAACTATAGACTTTAGTGTAAAAAATAATGACACTATCTGCTTTACCTGAAACAGGTCTCTGCCAATTTCAGGGGAGTGCCAGCTGAGATCAGCAAGCCAGCACTTAAACAGATGAGATCCATGCTTTGCCCACACTGGGAAGCAAGACCAGGATTTCAGAACAAAGCAGTAAAAGAGACAGTGCATTCCTAGTTACCCACATTTGAGGCATACAGGAAAAACAATCCTCCTCAGTGCTCAATTAAGCTTCAGTGCAGGAGTGGCTGAAGGCAGGAAAGTCCAGAAAGAATAAGCACTCCAGAAATATTTAATTCAGTGGGGGAGCTGCCTCTCAGCAAAACACCTGGTGCTTTGCTCTCCTGTCAGCTCTGCTACAGTCCATACACACTCCTTCCGCACCAGGGGAACGGAGCATCCGATTGTGCTACAGGCGTTTTGTTACTCATACCATGCCAGTACAACACAGCACTCCTGCAGCCACTGCTTCCACTTCTTAACTATCATTACACTTTGCGTAAAAGAAAATCCATTCAACAGGGAGAGCGTATTGTTTAATAGAAAAGGGTGATTTTATACAAAGTACTGTGGAGAAGTATAAGGCCACATGAAGAGCATCATAAAGTTGACATGGTGGCTATTTCTTAACTCAAGACAGAATTAGTACTTCCTCTGCTGCATTGATACAGGTAAAAGAAAGCCTTGAACAATTTCCTATAAGGTGCACAAGCATCCACAATACAAAAAAAACCCTTTAATTTTCTATTTCTCCTCTACTCAAAAAAATATAAAGAGAGACCCACTAATTCTTCATGGGCTATCTTGCCATTTTTGCATTTTTCAGTTTATTTTGATATGTTGGTTTAGTAGGACCAAAAAGAAAGCACAACTTTTAGTGTAAAAGTTTCTAAACAGTGTTTGTGCTTGTACCTCCATCAGAGCAGTCTGGCTCCTCCAAACTTTGCTCCAGTGGACTGTGGACTTGGGAATGCTTCTACCGACAGCCACATTGGCTTCTACTTGTAAAGGGTATGAGCTCAGAAGTGTTGACGATTTCAGCACTTGTATTCTCAAATTAAGTCGTTCTGGTTTGGTTTGTTTTAAAAATGACTGACTCACTTTGATCTCCAATGTCACCTGCATAAGGAGGGTGTAATGGCACTAGCCCATTGCAGGATCAGGAATTGCAAGTGTGAAAACACCAACCAGTATGAGTTATCAAATACTAAATGTTTACAAAACAGTCTGAATGCAATTGTTTAGGTTTACTGAAAAGGAGTTTCCAAAACTCTGGGTCTCATCCAGCACAGCCCTACTAATGCAAGTAATTTGCCTGCATAACAAGACCAAAATGAACAAATAGAAAATATATTTGGTATAGAAAATAGTAGTATAAAAATTAAAAACCACCCTGTTTTACTGTCCATCAAAATATTAACAGCAAGCATTACAAGTAACTTTTTTAACCTATTGCCAAAATAATTTCCAAAGAGTTCTACTTTCCTGAAGTGCTGGTGATTGCAATTGCCCAAGTACTTAAAAAAACCAAACAGGGAAGGGACGAGGAAATAGGATAGATTTCTCACATAGCACTATCAATAGAGGACCTAAACTGCAGGAAACTAAAGTATGCACAAACACAGGGAAAACAAAAGCCATTGCCCGTTCTGTTGTTGCCATCGGAGCTCTTCTGATCTTCAGAAAATTGCAGAGAAGGTGCTGCTTCACTCTAGCCCTGGCAGACAGGTGATGGCACGGGGATGAGCATACTCAGAGCGCTGCTGCTCTTGGGTTTCTCTGCTGTGGCAATTCTGCTGAGTTTGCCAACCTCTGTCTGCCAGCTGGGGGTCTTCTTGGTGGTCATGTGGCGGCGGGTGTGCTTCGTCAGGTGATCGCTGCGCATGAAGCGGCGCTCGCACACGGGACAGGCGAACTTCTTCTCCCCCGTGTGCGTTCTGCGGTGCCGCGACAGTTCGTCCGAGCGGGCAAACTTCTTGTCACAGCCGTCCCAGTTGCAGCTGAAAGGTTTTTCTCCTGCAGGACGTAAAGGAAGCGTATGTTACTTCTGAGAAGCTGTGTTGCAGTTTTATCAAAGAACTAACTGAAAACCTGCCTTGCAAAATCCAACGAGTTCTACAGAACTGCTCATGTGTGCAGTCAACATGAGCTTAAACTCAAGCTCTGTTCCAGAGGAAAGTAACAGTGTAATTTCTACTTATTCCCTTGTATCTCTAAGTGTTCTTTAATTAAGTCTGGTTTTTCAGTTGTCCAAAATCCCAGTTTAAAGATATAGAACCTTCATAAAGCTGCCTTATCCACTGACTGAACTAGAAGCAAGCCCCTGTCCCCAACCCTGTGTCCCCACATCTCTATGGCTGCAGCATGTCATCCATAAATACTGTGGGCAAACAGGAAGCCTGGAATGGAGCATCGGGGTCCTGCTGCTCCAGTGATCCAGTCCCACACACAAACACACCCCAGCAGGCACTCCCGAGGCACAGCCTGTCCTGCCAGCTGCCCACAGACCAGGAATGGCAGCAGTCAGCAAGGCTGCCCACATCAGCTGCTGCTCATCCTGGGCCACTGCTGAACGTCCCACCTGTCCTGACCAACCACACCTGCAACTACTGCCTGCAACTCCCACAGAGCTCCAGATAAACATCTACCACATGGCTCAAATTTATGGGGCCACTTCGGAGCAGAAGAGAAGGGGCCTGCAGAAAGGAAGCCCCACAGGAGTGTTCGTATTTCAGGTGCTGAGAGAAAAGTCTGTGTCTGCTGGATGTGCTCTCAACTAGCTAAACAGCATGCAGGGAAAAGGTGGAAAAAGAAAGCTGAACTACTGTTCCTCATGATCCTGTAATGTGAACTGGCTAATGAGGGGTCAGTGTGTTTCACCTCCCACTGATATCTTAATCATGATACAGGGACACACACAGGCTCCCTATGCATCAGCAGCCACATGTGCACAAAGCAAGGCACTTGCTGATAGCCTGTTTATCCTGGAGCACCAGGTTTAATTCAGCAGCCTCTCAAGCCAGAAGCAGAAGCATCATTCTACCTCTGAACTATGGTTTACAAGAATTATCAGCTTCATCTAGAGGTTAAGCTCTTTCCCCAAAGGAACTGGTAAGACAAGCTGGCAAACTAATGCAAATCCAATCACGCAAGCTGACATCCAATAAACCAGTGACTGATCACAGCAGGTAGGGGAAAAAAGCCAAGGAAAACCAAAAATAGAACTATTCTGTACCAATCTCCCACTATGCCTATCCTTCAACACCAAAAATAATTCTTGAGAAGTCAAACTTAGTTTTAACTGAACAAGATCCTGGAACTAGAAAAAGTATAAGTAAAACACATGTATACTGTTTCCACAGTGACCAAATTTTATGGAGCACATCGGTTCATATTAATAACAATTAATTTCCATTTACCTCTAAAATTCCCCTTCTGTAACGGAATAAATTGTTACATTCCTGTAGCAGCTATACTTCCTAACACAGCAGCCCAAAATCTCAGTGCATTCCCATTTAGCCTAAACAAAACTCTGTGGGAACAAAAAAAAAATACCACCAAACCCACCAGCTTCTGAGTTTCCCTTTTCTTTTACTCATATAACAATTAAGACCAACTACCTGTACTATGCTTTGCTTACACCAGACCTCTCCATGCCCCAAAACAAGGGACTTGCACAATTCATTTCAGTCTAGTCCAGATGGCAGGATTCCACTTAGATCTAAACACATGCACACAGACAGCAAAGCTTCACTTCAACTAAAGCCTGTGAAATTCAACTAACACTACAGGGTCAGCTGAGGTCTGAGAACAAAGTATGTCTTGTTTGGCTTGTCCACGGAGAATGAACATTCCTTCCATCCCCGATATGAGCAGAAGCTTCCCTGCCACCTGCTTCTTCCCTTTCCCACCCCCCTCCCACAAAAATTGTGCATTTCAGCACCCCAACACAAGCAGTGCCAGAGCCCTCTCATACACACCAGTGTGGGTGCGAAGGTGGGCTTTGAGGTGGGAACTTTTGAAATAGGTTTTCTTGCACCCGGGGAAGTCACAAACGTAATTTCTCCGCCTGGAGAAGTCCATCTGGGGGGCGCAGGTCTGGCCAGAAGCGATGAACACGGGAGCAGGGGCGAGGGGCAGTAACTTGGTGCTGCCAACAGTCACCACGGTCTGCGGGCACTGCGGTGTCTGTGTGACAGCGGGCTGCGGAAGAACCAACATGACAGTCCCCTGAGGCACAGAAGGTCCCATGAGCACAGGCTGAGGGAGCGGGGCTGTCTGCGGTAAAATAGGTTTCATGGGAGTTGAGAGTGCTGGAGTTGAAGGCTTGACATAGGCATTGATCATGCTGCTTTGTCCATTTAAAGGGATCATTTGACAGAGAACTTGGGGGCTTGAGACAGGGGCAGGTGTCACTGGGGTAGCTCTTTTTTGCAAGTCATTCTCACAATTCTTTGGCAAGTGGGTTTGCGGCGAAACAGGCCGGACTGGTAGTTGCCCTTTATTGGTCACAATATCACTGGAGTCGTGTGCATAAGGCTGATGTACTGGAGAGGTTTTGTTGATTAAATCATCCGCAGCACACGTGTCCTGTGGCAGTCTGGAATGTTTTCGGTCATCCACTCCACACCAGTCTCTGGAAGTGCTGTAGCCTGAAGTTACCTTTGTTTTCTCTTGCGCTGCAGGAATGTGATGGTAAGCAGAACTATCACCTGTGTGACGTATGACGCTTGTTGCCATGGCCCTGCAAGGCTGAGGTGTGGAGGATTCAGAGATCACTGGCTTCTGACTGCACTGTCGCCCCACGCTGAGAACAGATGGCTTGGTTATGGGAGAGGCACCAGTCACTGATGTCACTGAGCAGGCAGCTGTGTTTGCCATGACAGTCCTTGGTTTGGAGTAAGTGACTTGTGAGGAGAGGAGCGTAGCTGCCGACATCTCTACGAAGTCAGGACTGTGCGGAGGGGTCATGCACTGCAAAAAAAACCCACACCAGTGTGGATCAGTGTAATTCTGTAGCAGTTTCCCCCCATCTTACTCTGAAAAATAAAATTACATCCCCTCCCCCAGCATCTCAGAATGTGCCTCTTAGGACAAACTGATTAAAGTATACTGCAGTGGTTTAATCCCAGATGGCAACCAAGTGACATGAAGCTGCTCCCTCACTCATCCTCCACCCCCAGATGGATGGGAAGGAGAATCAGAAAAAGGTAAAACCTATGGATTGAGATAAGAACAAGTTAATAATTTAAATAGAGGAAAATACAATAAAAACACTAATTGCAATAAAAAGGGAAACAACAAAAAGAGAGATAGAGAAATAAAGCCCAAGAGAAACAAATGATGCACAGTACGCTTACCACCCACCCGGCCTGGCCCCAAGCGGTGGTCAGCCCCTTCTGGCCAACTTCCCCCAGTTTATACACTCAACATGCTCTATGGTATGCAATATCCCTTTGGCCATTTTGGTCAGCAGTGTTCTAGCCATGCTCTCTCACAGCTTCTCCTCCTCACTGGCAGAGCTGGAGACTCTGAGAAGTCCTTGACTTACTTGTTGCTGAGCAGTGCTCACCCTAAAACATCAGTGTGTTATCAACATTATTCTCATCTTAAATCCCAAACACAGCACTGTACCAGATACTAGGATGAAAATTAACTCTATCCCAGCTGAAAACAGGACAACATCCACCCTATATTCTATGCCATTTACATCATGCCCACGCTTTTCAATACATCTCAATTAACCACCATCACTTTTTCTGCCTTTTGATACAGGTATCATTCCCTTAGTCTGTGGGCCATCCCTCTAAAACATCTGTTGAGTTCATTTATGCATCACTTTGGGCCCCATCTCAGAGCAGTCCTTCAGGCCAGGAAAGACAGTGTGTTATGCTGGAATGCTGCCTGCTGAAGTCAGCTCTCATTCCATCACTGCTGTGTTTGTCCAGTTTCATCAAAGTTCTTCTTCATTAATCTGGGTGATTCCTACTGTAATACCCTTGATGTCGCACGCAGCCACCTCAGCAGTGGTGACATGAGTGTTACATGGCAACTAACATCATACAATCCACATCGCTGGCTATTCCCACACAGAACCACATGCCTTGGAAGCAAACTGTGCACTTCCCTATCCTCCCACATTACCCACCAAGTGCACCCAGGTAAAAGCAATCCATGGATGGGTTTGTCATTGCCTGACATAGGACTATGTCAGATTGTTTTCTCCAGAATCTTTTTTATGTGCACTACAGGGACTTTTTCCCCTTTTACAATATGTAAAAGTTTTGACTGGGCACAGCTGGCCCAGCTGGCACATCCTCTAGTGCTGACTGCCCAGGTGGCCTTTGCTAAATGTGTATCCCATTGTTTGAAGGTCCCACCATCCACTGCTCTCAGTAACAGTGTGTTCAACCAGTCAGTTTTCCTGGAGACTGGCGCACGATAGGGATGTGATAAACCCACTCAATGCCACGTTCTTCAATCCAGGTGTCTATGAGGTTGTTTTGGAAATGAGTCCCCTTGTCTGGCTCAGTTCTTTCTGGGGTGCCATGTTGCCATAAGACTTGCTTTCCAAGGCCCAGGACAGTGTTCCAGGAAGTGGCAGGGCCACGGGACAGCTTTCCAGTTATCCGGTGGTTGCTTCCACCATCGTAAGCACATGGTGCTTGCCTTGGTGGGTTTGTGGGAGTGTGATAAGAGTCCATCTGCCAGGTCTCCCCATATATTATTTCAGCCATTGTCCTCCACACCAAAGAGGCTTTAACTGCTCAGTTTGAATAACTGAAGTGTATGTTTCACAATTATGGAGAGCCCTACAATAGTGTCCACAGTCAAGTGCACCCCTCGATCATCACCCCACCTACATGTTGCATTTCTTCCTTGATGGCCTCAGATATCATGGGCTCACCAAGCAATAAATAATTCACTCCTGTGTTGCCAATCCAGATTCACCTGAGCCACTTCAATATTAGCAGCCTGATCCACCTGTTGTTTTGATGTTCCTCAGTGGCCCAGCTCTTGGGTACATGAGCATCTATGTGATATACCTTCACAACCAGGGTCTCCACCCAGGCAGCAGTATCTTGCCACAAGGCAGCAGCCCAGATGGTTTTACCTCTGCTCTGCTTCCTGCAACCACCACCACAGGGCATTTGCCCACCACCTGTGAATCAGTACAGAGATAAAGCACTGGCTGTTTTTCTTGTTCAGCAGTGTCTAAAGCCAGTTTTCATCTCTGCAAAGTGACTCGATTCACCTTCTCCTTCGGCAGTTTCTGTAATTTTTTGTAGGATACTCCACACAGCCACTTTCCATCTTCAGTGCTTTCCTACAATACATCAGGAATCATCAAACAAGGCGTACTGGTTCTCATTTTTTGGTAACTTATACAGTAGAGTCTCTTCAGCATGTTACCTCCTCCTCAGGTGGCATCCTGAAATCTCTGCCCTCTGGCCCGTCCCAGGAGTCTTGGAAGTAATCACGATGACTGGGGTTTCCTATTTGAGCTCCTACTGTGACCAGCAAGACCCACTGACTCCACACAGCATCGGCTACATGATGTGTAGGAGACCCAACCTTTGCACCCCCAGCCCAGCACCAGCACTCGGGATGCCAGGGGGAGCTGTGCTTCAGTACCAATCACTCCCAAAGTGGCTGGAACCTCTTCATAAGCTGCCAGTATCTCTTTTACAGCTGGAGTACAGTGGGCTTCAGATCCTCTGTACCCCTGATGCCAAAACTCTAGAGGTTGATCCAATTCTCCCCTGGTGCTTTCTGCCAGAGGCTCCAGGTAGGACCATTCTCCTTGGCTGCAGTGTGGAGCACGTTTTTTATATCTTGTCTTGCCTGGACTGGCCAAAGGGCTGGGACAGAGTTAATTTTCTGCATGAATTGTCTCCTGTTTAATTTGTTCAAAGGCTTGTTGCTGCTCCAGGTCCCATTTGGTACCACTCTTCTGCTGGGTCACTTGATAGAGAGGACAGTAATTTGGAATGTGCATTCTCCAAAACCCCACAATGCCTAAGGAAGCTTGTGTTTTTCTTTGCTAATCAAATCCATTGGGATCTGATAACATCCACCTTGCTATTTTATTCTTTAAAACTAGGTCTCCTGTGCAGGTTCCTGGACCTTACTTTGTTTTATGGCAACTTTCAGACGGATCTGGACTATTGTCTTCCCTTTCTCAAAACCTTCTGCTGCTGTATTGCCCACAATGGTATCATCAGTACATTGCAGGTGTTCCAGAACTGGATCACTCCATGGCAAATGGTTCAAATTTCTGCCACATGGCTTGTGCACACTGACTTCATCTGGATCTGTGGGTGACTGTGCCTTGCTCATGTCATAATAAACCCCCTCTGGTACAGCTAATTCCCTCAGGTACCAGGTATCTCTCACAGTGGCCCACCTGCCCAGGTGACATCATCTCTTTCCTTCACACTTGACAGAGTTGCCTCCAGAGGCTGAAGACTTGTGTCATTTTTCCAATTACCTTGTCAATGCTCTCTTCCCTAGGAAGTCATCCCAACTGCTTGGCTTCCCTAATTCCAGGCTACTAGCCCCACTGGAGCAGCCAAGTGATAATGTGCACAACTGGACAGCAGCTCAAACCTTTTCACATATCCCACAGCTCCCTCAGGGATAGGGATCCAGAACCTTTTGTTCTGCCTCTTCTTCCAGTTTTTGTGATGGCCCCGCTTCATCCCCCTTTACTAAACGAGCTGACTTTCATGTCCATTTCTTCTTGTGTACCAGGACAACTGATAAGGGCACAAGCTCATCCTTTAGCTCAGCTGCATCATCCCTTGCTGGGGGTCTGAGTAGTGACAGTGCATGATGCCAGGGTCTGAGCAGCCACAGTTGCTTAACCCTAAGCAAGACCTGAACCACATTCACAGTTCCTTGTCATTCACAGACCATGCTGGTTTCAACATCCCAAGGATATTAAAAAATTTCAGAATTCCCATGCCTGGAGAAGAAGGGGAAGACTGTGTGTCTTCTATGCAGGTTGGCTCTCCGAGGCAAAAAGGTAAAAGATGTCATTATTAGCAGTTTCTAATAGATGCTTCCCGAAGTACAGAGGTGATGACAGAGGTGCTGAGAGTATGAAAAAGAGATTAGTTTCAAGGCCAGCAGTTCTGTTCTGTGCTATCATAATCCAGTGTTACAAAGTACAATAAAATGATTACCCTAGGCCAGCCCCCAGAGATAATACCACCAACACAAGAGGGAACACACACAGCAAGTAAACTGTTACATAGCACAGCAACCCTGATAGCAAATAATTCAACACTGTGATCAACAACTATTAAACTAATAAAATGAATCCTGATAACAAATTTGTTTCAACATGTTCTGGTCACATCTGTCATGGAGGAGAATCAGAAAGATAAAACTCAAGCGTTGACATAAGAACAAGTAAATAATTGAAATAAAGTAAAATATAATAACAACAATTGTAATTAATATTAGGGGGAAAAAAAAAGAGAGAGAGGAATAAAACCCAAGAGAAACAAGTGGTGCACAGCACAATTGCTCACCACCCACTGACCAATGGCCAGATCCTTCCCAACAGCACTGGTCATCCCAGTTTTTATGCTGGGCATGACACTCCACGGTATGGAATATCCCTCTGGGCAGTTCGGATCACGTGCCCTGGCCACGCTACCTCCCAGCTTCTTGTGCACCTCCTCACTGGTAGAGCATGGGAATCTGAACAGTCCTTGACCTGGGGTAAGCACTGCTCAGCAACAACTAGAACATCACTGTGTTACCAGCATTATTCTCATCCTAAATCACAAACACAGCATTGTGCCAGCTACTAGGAAGAAAATTAACTCTATCCCAGCCAAAACCAGGACACTGCATTGCCTCATCTCATGGCCATTCTGATTATGCTCAAAAGCATATTAATAAAAGGAAGGCAATGAGGCAGTTGTAAACCTGCATAAAACACTGCAAGTATACTCATTGCTCTACAAAAACGTCTTTCATGCCTTTCTCCTCAGCAACGGGCACAGCTGTAAGAGGCTGTGGGCAGAATAAACAGACCAACAATAGATAGCAATACTGTACCTTTCCATTTCAAGCTCCCAGCAAGCCCTAGATCTTTTCCCTCATCATCTCATGGCTACTTCTAAGATAAAGACAAATGAAACTGCTCTCTCCCTTCTTAATCCATTTCTCTCTATGCTGTCTTCCTGCATCACCTCTCCTTCCTCCTTTACCAATGAAAGGTATCTCCTATGCTGCTCAAGAAACAGTGTCAATACTGAGCAGGAGCAGGAGATACTACGGCAGCTGCTTGTCAGGCTGCCCTTATCTCAGCCTCTTTCCTCTATTATTCCCCTTTTTCCTGGCAACTGCGTACTAGAAGCCTACTGGTTGAAATGGACCTTAACCATCTAAAACTTTAATGGCACCAAGCCGTTTATAATACCTACTTTTGTTGCAACATAAATTGAAACAAAAGAAAAAAAATTTGGATCCAACCAACATTAGTCAGCTGGAATAGACCAATGTCTGGAGAAATAACAGACTACATGTACAAACACATAGTACAGAAACTAATTAAATTGCTTATTTCATAATGGTAACGTGTACTTTCTCTTACAATGATCAGTGAAGCATGATGTTGTCAAGGGCCTTTTTTTATACAGTGCTTGCAGATATGTTGATGCCAAATCACCAAGGCTCACTCTGCCATTCTTACTCAAAGTGCTCCAAGAAACCTACAACAGCCATCTTGACATCCCTGTCAAATCAAATAACCTGTCAGCAAAGGCTTTCTTTCACACCTAAATTTAACAAAAGCCCCTACATTCGCTAAACCAGAGACAGCAAAAAAACCTAAACACAGCATGTTCACCTCACTACTCTGCATACACACAGCACAGGCTGTGACAAAGGGACACCTGAGCAGGTCTATCTTTTCCAGCCAAGTTAAAGCATTGCAGGAATGTGACATTCAGGTGCTGGGCATATTTATTTTGGGTTCATGTTTTTCTTACCAGTGTCGATAGATAGTCCTTTGGTAATTCAGCCGTAGCCTCGGCGTGCATTGTGAAATCCCCAGAATCCGAGAAGGGCGTGAGGGGCCTTATCTTTAATATGTCACCTTTCTGTGATCTTTGACCCCAGGAGCTCATACAAACAAGGGCTTCAACGGCTTCAATGTCGTTCTGCTCCAAGGTGCTGCAGGTAGACCTTTCACTGTCATGACGCTGCCGTTCACGGATAGACTCATAGATGTCCACAATGTCAACCTGAGTGTAATCGCATTACTGGCTATTAGGACAAGTCAGAATACAAGGCTGACACCACCCACACACTGTCTGCTCACAATGAAGGTCAACTGAAACAGATCCCATGCCCGTGGCAAGACTTCTACCAACGGGCTCAACTCTCACTCTCCTCCAGGCAGCTCATCTCCACAATCCCTTCTCTCAAAAAAAAAAAAAAAAAAAA